>JASDQU010242205.1:160796-174879 GCA_032191745.1 Picea mariana
AATTGAATTGTACTAATGACCTATGAAAATTTATTGATAGATAACATCAACCTTCCATTTCTTCATATTCCAATAGTCCTTGTAATATTAGAAACACCAATTGTGGTCAATTTTATTATGAATGGGTATTTTAGGATCTTTTGTATCACATCCCCCTGACATGCATCCATTCAGATTTACCTCTTCTAAAAGACCTTTTGAAGTATTCATTTTCCATCCAAAAGATAAATCCACAGTCTTTCAATAACATAACAACCCTCGTTCACTTTAATGTTCCTCTTCCCTTGCTTTAGGGATATGTTAGTTTATATTAAAAAATAATAAAAATCATTTTTATATATCAAGATTTGTTTTCTAAATTTAAACTAAAAATGTATAAAGTTTGCACTAAATCTATGAAGTTAAGTTGTCAAAATGACATGGCTGAAAGACAATGATGCTAATTATATTCGATGATAATAGCATAATATCAAATTGTTTTACATCATTAAGTTCAAATTATATTCTTTTATATTTGTTCAATGAGCTAATTGATCACATTAAGTAATGTCTCAAGTCCCTTATCGTGGTAGTTTAGACTTTTGCATGCATATATTTGTGTATATAGAAGTACAATTATGTATTATATTTTTTTTATTTCTTATTTAGTGTTTATGGTGTAAACTCATTTTAAGTGAAAATATTTTCCTTTAAATGTAAAAATAATGGTGAATAAAGTTTTGACCATCTTACATAGAGTTTAATTCTATAATATGTTGTATTGTATATATATAAATACAATTATATATTATATTTTTTACTTCTTAAAATAATGGTGAATAAAGTCTTGACCTTCTTACATAGAGTTCAATTCTATAATATTGTGTATTGTATATATAAAAATATAATTATATATTATATTTTTTACTTCTTATTCTATGTTTATGGTGTAAATTCATTTAAAATGAACATTTAATTTTCCTTAAGTGTAATGGTGAAAATTTTCATGACCTTCTTACATAGAGTTCCATTCTATAATAGATTGTATTATTTCCCTCCCACGTCAATTGAAGCAAAGTGGTATATAAAATGTACCCTAAAGAATTTATTAGACATTTGTTTACTTATGAAGTTGATACAGTGTGAAGTTGTTTATTTACATTATATTTATGTTAGGTTTATTATTTATTATTATGAAGTTTTGTACAAATTTTATGTGATATTGATAATACATATGTCACTTAAATTTTAAAAAATTGGGAAAAAAGGTTTGATATTTATTGTTTATTATATTAGATTTTTTAAAACATTTTATTGGAAATGTAATGTTTTGGGGTTACTAGCTTCACGGAATGTGAAGAGTTAAGATTGTAACGGATGTCAAGATTCCAAGAGACTCATTGGAATACAAATCCAATTGTCAACATAATGTATATATGCATGTATCATATTTCTAATAAAATTCACTCCACAGTGGTATCAGAGCTTGTAGTTCTCAGGTCACAATTAAGTCGTCCAGAGGCGTTTTCATTCTAGTATGTAGAAATGGCCTACTTCCCTCTGATCTCACAGTCCTACTTTGTCTACAAGTTTGTCCATGCACCCACAACTCTATTTATTTCTTTAGGTCGACATTTCTCTGGATATTCCTTGTCTAGAAATGTTTCTTTGTGCCCATATCATTAGTTTGCCATTCTATGTTGTTAGTGAGTGTTTCATTATCTTGTTCTCATAAATTTATTGAATGTGTAAGAAGTCTTGTTGAAGAAGTTTGGCCCCAAGCAAACCCTAATTTTTGTTGCTTACACTAGTATGCCTCTCACTCAAACTTATGGTATTATATTTCAAAATATACCTTTGAATGTTCTTGTTGTTATAATCATAGAACAGTAATAGATTATTATCTTTAGTCGAACAATATTCCTCCCATCTCTGTGTGAAACCCTTCAGGTTTGTCTAGCCTCTTGTTGAGATCAATTCTCTCTTCCAAAATTTCCCTCCCCTTTTCTATTTTCCCAATTTATTTTTTCCATTTCTTTTCCCTCTTCTATACTTACCTGAATTCCCCTTTTCTTTTCTCCCTTATATTTTCCCTTTCTAGTTACTATGCTTAGTCATTTTTCAAAAACGACGGGTTCGTGGGTTCGCGAACTCACAGATGCTCATCTCCATCCATACTCTCATATCATGAGTCCGACCAACTGCCACATTATCCTATACTTAGTTGTTTCTGCAGTCGTGGGTTCGCAGGTTCAAGCTTTCATATCCTATGTTCTGTGATATACATTTTTCACCCAAGAGATCCGCGATCTACATTTTGACCATCAGACTCCCCGAGTTCTTAAGTATCTCATCTCTCCTATATTGAGTCTGACTGACCTCATTACAACATTTATCCAACTTTCGACCTTTCGCAACCGCGGTTTCATGAGTTCCCGTGTTAGAGGGTTCACAAAATTCCTAAATCCTAATTGCTCTCATATGTCCTTGGCACCTTCGCACTTTTCCCAATATGCATTTAGTATGGTTTAATTTTAATAACTCATCATGTAGGTTCTGTAAATATCATCATTAATAAGCAAAGGGCTCAAGGAGATTTCTCATTAAACCACATTAAAGCATGATTTGTGGAATATTATATTATCTCTCTCAAGCTCTCATTTCAAATATTATATGGATTAAAAGAACGCTCTCGTCAACTTATGGTAGCAACAATTCTGTGGAGATACTTTGAACATTTTTGGACGTGAGGACCAGAACTTTCAGTGGTCTGGAGCGTATTCTTACTATTCATCCCCATATGCTCAGAAGGAAGTGATCTGAACATCCGAAATTGTTCATGTAGGCTATGTTTCTGATGTTTTCAACTGCAAGGAACTGGTTGCCTGGTGTGCTGAGAAATATATACCAAGTTCGCGGATTATTCAACTTCATTATTGTAACGTCCTCAGCCATCAACCCTTACTATTGGGAAATGCTACTATGTGGAATATATATACATATATTTATAAATAATATGCATTAAATCAAATTAACATATTTAACATGAATTTACTGTTGTCATACAGACTTAAATAGAATTATCAGTAATTCAAACTTGCAATAGAATTAACATGCATCACATATAAATTAAGTACAGAATTAATACTTATGTTTTAAACTGGCATAACACCACCAACTGCATGCAGACCTTCCACGAACCTCCCAGCCTTAGACCGCATTGCTCATAACTCTCAGTATTAGGTCACCCCTGAGCCGAGACTAAGCTCCACTGGGCAAGGGAATCCTAGGCTAAGCAAGGTCAACGGAAGACACACAGTTTATGAGGAAGGATTCTCTCCCAGGAGCCACTTATGCCCACTTCTCATAGACTATCATTCCCCACATGCTTGTCCCACCCCAGGAGTATACACCTTCATTGTCACCAAGACAGTCCTTCGGCTGCTAAACCTCCCTTGCCTTGGGCTTCAGCAATAGACCGGACCGAAATTCTCTGAGCTCTGTGGCAGCTACAAGACCCCTTCCAGGAGTTCTCACTCCCTCTGTGCACTCTCTCACCTGGAGAGAGTCGCTAACAGGCCTGAAAACCTATTTCTTCAACCACAACCACCTCTCTCACCTGGAGAGAGTGTTGCACATAGGCCTAACAACCTACTTCTTTAGCTCTGTTCCAGCACAAGGAGGACAACAAAATGGCTTAGCAAGGAATGGATGACGGTAACAAATCACACTCAGCCAAGGGACTGCATGGCCACAACAACCCACAGTTATAACACACACGGCATAGGAAATTACGGTATGCTCAGGTTTCACAGACAACAACAACCCAGACAGTTAAGCACAAACTTGGATTTGCAGTGTGGATAAACTTGGGTTCTCAGGACACACAAGTCGGCCTTTCTCTCTCGACTAGTTTTTCAGATGTATGTGGTTATGCAGAGGTCCAACACAGAGGTAAAACGGTACAGACTAAGGATGTGTCAGCTTCTCAGGGAAAACATCACAGGTTGGCCTCACGCTTTCAAGTTTCAGAGCTGCGTGTGGTATGCATATCGAGATCAGACGCAGAGGTAACACGGTTCAAACAACAGATCGGGAAACTGGCAGAATGAACCCCCATCACGGCTTAATTATTGGGTTAAATTGCATGTGTTTGGGCCGACACATGTCACCCATGAAGCTGCATGCACTCCATCAAGTATGTGTTCCCTTTTGCACACGTTGGAGCTGCACGCATTGCCTCTCCCAGGACTTAGGATAAAAACATGTTGTCACACAGCTTTGGAATAATAATAAATTATTATTCAAGGACTTAAGCCCTCAAGATTAGCCCCTCTTCCAACCTTTCATCCCCCTCTCCCTTACCCAGCCTTGTGGAAGCTTAGTCCCCCATCACTCTTTCTTTGTGGTCAGTTGACATGCAGCGATGTTTATATATTATATTAATGATCTACATAATTACATTTACAAAATTAGGCTCCTAGCCTTAACACTTAGGCTCTCCAGCCTAATAAACACATAAGCCCACCAGCTTATCAATACTCGCTCACCAGCCTACAAAACATGATTACAATTCATAATATAACTGGGGCACTACCAGGGGATATTACAATTCCATCCCCTTATTTTTGCACTATCCCCAGTGAAACTCTTTACACAACATCAACAAGATTTTCAAAATCTTCAAAAATATGTGGGTATTCTTCCCGCATAGCATCCTCATGCTCCCATGTCACGTCCTCAAGACCGTACTAGGTCCACTGGACCTTTACAAGCCCTATGGCTCGATTCCGGAGCTGTCTTCTTTTCCGGTCCAATATGTGCACAGGATGCACTTGCAGGACACCTTCTTGCTTCACCTGAATCACATTCCAATCAATTACATGATTAGCACCAAATATATATTTCTTAAGCAATGAAATGTGAAACACATTATGTACAGTCATGGATGCAGGTAAAGCTAGCATATATGCAACTGGCCCAATCCTTTCTAGGATTTTGAGTGGCTCACAAAATCTGGCTGTCAACTTGGAGCAGCTTCCCAGCTTCAGGAAACTTCTATTGGATTTTACTTTCAGGAAAACATGGTCACCCACTTTAAATTCTATGTAGGTTTTGTTCTTCTCAGCATAACTTTTATGCCTATCTTGGGCATCCTTCAAATTCTGCTTAATTTTTAGCATTTGTTGTTCCATTTCATTGAGAAACTCTGGCCCAACTACTTCCCTATCAGCTGGATTATCCCGGCTTACTGGAGTATTGCACTTTATTCCATAAAGTGGTTCAAATGGGCTCATCTTCAACGATGCTTGATACCCATTGTTGTAGGTGAATTCTACCAAGTGTAGGTAGTCTTCCCATTTAGATGGTTTTTCCATCACATACATCCTTATCATGTCTTATATTACTCTGTTCACCCTCTCTGTCTGTCCATCAGACTCAGGATGATAAGTGGTGCTGAAATTCATATTCATTATGAACCCTTTGAACAACCCCTACCAAAAATTTGAGGTAAATTTCAGGTCTCTATCAGACACAATTGTCTTGGGAATTTTGTGCAATCGTGCCACTTCCTTCATAAATATGTCGGCAACATCCGTTGCCTTATGAGTAGTCTTTAATGGAATGAAATGGGCAGCTTTCGTAAGCTTGTCCACCACCACCATGATTGAATCATGTTGCTTGCCTGTTCTGGGAAATCTTGTGATGAAATTCATTGTCACTACTTCCCACTTCCACTCAGTAATGGGTAAATGCTGCAACAACCCTGTTGGGTGCATGTGCTGAGCTTTAACCTTTTGACACTCCATACATCTAGCGATGTATTCAACAATCTCTTTCTTCATACCTAGCCAAAAGTAATGGCTCTTGACTACTGCCATAGATTTATGATATTCAGGGTGGCCAGCATAAGGCACATTATGCATTTCATTCAAGATCATAAGTTTCAAATCCTCGACATTAGGTACATAATTTATGTTCTTGTACAGAAGTGTTCCTTCATATTCCAATTTATAATTCTCCACTTTCTGTGGCATCTTACCTTGTTGTATCTTTTCTACCAAATCCCTATACTGCAAATCTGCATTTGCAACTTCCAAAATTTTTCTTTTAATATCAGTTCGGTACATGCTAATGGTTTTAGCATGTAATTCATGCCCTCTCCTATTGAGTGCATCAACCACTTTGTTTTCCTTCCCTTTGATATGCTTGATATCAAAATCATATTCACAGAGAAACTCCAACCACCTAATCTGCCTAGCATTCAAAGTTGGTTGACCAAACAAATACTTCAGACCGTTGTGGTATGTTCTCAGTTCAAACCTCCTTCCCAAGAGGTAATGCCTCCATTTCTTTAGAGCATGTACTATGGCTGCCAAATCCAAATCATGAGTTGCATAGTTCCTTTCGTGCTCTTTCAACTTTCTGGATTCATAATAGATTACGAATCCATTATGACTAAGGACTCTTCCCAGTCCTTCTTTGCATCCATCAGTGCACACCACAAAGTCTCCATTCGGATATGCAATCCTCGGTATTGGAGCATTGGTTAACAGTTGCTTTAATCGCTGAAATATTTTCTCACAATGTTTTGTCCACTGAAATTTCTTCTCCTTCCTTTGCAAGGAAGTGATAGGGTGAGGTATCCTTGAGAACCCTGAGATAAACCTTTTGTAATAACCATCTAGACCCATAAAGGATCTAACTTCTATCACATTCTTTGGTGTTGACTATTCTCTAATGGCCTCAATATTCTCAGGGTCTACAGCTATCCCATCCTTGGAAATAATATGCCCCAAGTAATGGATCTTCTCTTGATAAAACGAGCACTTGCTCAACTTGGCATATAGTTGGTTCTCTCTTAGAACCTGCAACACCATCCTCTGATGTCGTTCATGCTCTTCCTCCAACTTGGAACACACCAGGATGTCATCCAAAAATACTATGACAAACTTGTCCAGATAGTCCTTGAATACACCATTCATCAGGCACATAAAAACAGCGGATGCATTTGACAACCCAAATGGAACCACTGTGAATTCATAGTGTCCATACCTTGTTCTAAAGGTGGTCTTGCTGATGTCTTCATCCTTTATTATTACCTGGTGATATCCCAACCTAAGATCTATCTTTGAAAATATCTTCGCATCCTTCAACTGATCGAAGAGTTCATCAATCCTCGATATAGGATATTTGTTCTTTACGATTACTTTGTTCAATTGTCTGAAATCCATACACAATCTCAGCATCTCATCCTTCTTCTTCAAAAACAAGACCGAGACTCCCCAAGGTGACACACTTGAGCATATATACCCATTCTTCATAAGATCTTCAAGTTGCAATTGTAGTTCTTTCAGCTCTAGTATGCTCATTCTGTAAGGAGCTTTCAACACTGGAGTTGCTCTAGGCATCAAGTTTACAGAGAAGTCAATATCTCTTTTCAGAGGTAGTATGAGTACCTCCTGAAATACATCTTCAAACTCCTTTAGTACCGCATGATCTCCAATCTTTGAGACTTTATCCTTAGATTATTCCTCCATATGGGCTGCAAATAATTGATAGCCTTTCATGTAACACCTCTTCGGCTGCATTGCTGAGATTTATCTGATAGAAACAGCTCTGGGAATTCCTTGGACTATTTTTTGATTTCCTTCCTCATCCAGGAAAGTGAATGCCTTACTATGAAAGTCCAAGATAGCATGGTGTTGGTCCAACCATTCCATCCCAATTAGACAGTCATAGTAACCTAAAGGCACAATGTTCAATTCAGCCTTTGTGCTCAATACATTCATGTCCACTGGACAGGACTTAACTAACTCAATGAATTTCCTCTTAGTTCATGTAGCCAGCCACACTAACCAAGACTTTTCATGTTTTCTTCTTGACAATTGCAAACTTTCCTCCACTCTAGGATATATATAACTATGGCTAGCCCCTGAATCAATTAAAATAGTACATGGTTGGTTGTTAATCATACCTTCCACTTCAATCATGTATGACTAATATTCAGATGCTTGTTGTCTAGGGCTACGTCAATCCTTGGCATTCTACTACCCATGTCCTCCACTATTTCATCCTGTTGTACATTGTGGACAGTTCTCAATTTATCATTTTTGTGGGGGAAATCTATGTACCTATGGTTTCCTTTACAACCCCAACATTCCATAGGTGGCAATCTTGGCATTTTCCCATCCACTCCAACCTTCTTGGGATCTCTAAAATATGGTTGTCCCTAAGGACTGTTCCTAAAAAAGGGTGGCATAGTTCTCTTCTTCCTCCTATCCATCTTGAATTTCTTCTTGTCTTCCCAAGCCTTCCGGAAAGTAGGCTTCTCTCTTTGCTGCTCATATAATCTTTTCTCCCTCCTTATCGTTTCTTCCATATTTTTTGGGTTATCATACTGAATCTTGTCCCTAATGGAAGCCCACTCAGATACCTTTGAATCTTGATAGTCTCATCTTTGATGAACGAAACATACTTCAGTAACTCCAAAAATCTTCGCTCGTATTCATCAATGTCATGCTTCCCAGCTTGAGTTCAAAAAACTCTTTCATCTTTTTGTCATGGTATATTTTAGTCAAGTATTTCTTCTCGAAATACCTATTGAATTATTTCCAAGTGATATCTTTCTCTCTAATGTGTTGCACCTACACAAGTTGATCCCACCACATGGATGTTTTTCCCTTCAGTTGATACATTGCAATTCTTCCTTCTGCATGAGAGGAATAATTCTACAGTTGGAAATATTTCCTCATGCCAAGCAACCATGTTTCAGCATCTTCCTCCTTCTTGTGTTCTCCATCAAACGTAGGAGGCTTAATCTTGTTCATTTCACCCTTCAGTTCATCCACCCCAGATCTCTTATGTTTTCTGGTAGGAGATGGGCTTGAACTTATGTGTGCCTCCTTATTGGAGTGTTTCGGGGAGTGACGATGATTCCTACTAACGCTTATCGATCTTCTTTTCTTCTCAGGATTCTAGTGAATCCCCATTTTGCTCAAGTCTCTCTCTTTGTCCAACTTCTTTTCTATTCTCTGTTTTGAATTCTCCCTGTTGTTCCTTAGCTTTCATGAGGTTTCTACTATCTTCTCGGTGAGTTTGGGCATCTTTCTGCAATCTTTCTATGATTTGCATCATATGCTCTTCCTTATCTATCTCTTCTCCATGCCCATTGGATTTCGACCCTTCAACTCCCAAATGAACATCCATTCCTTTTGCTTCATCTTCGAAACTGGAAGCAGTCTGTGCTTCTTCCATTTAGTTTGCACTCAGTGGCAATTCCATTCAGTTTTGGCACTCGTTGAACTTCTGCAAACACAACATGCAGACAACCAAAATCTGTTGGGCCATTATTCCTTAACAAATCCCACAGCATTCATAGACAAATCTAATTCAAGAAAACGTTCAGTTTTCATTCTCTATGATTCTCATTCAATAAAGAATACCTGTAGATTTCTTCTTTCGGAGCTCTGCTCTGCTAAGTTTTCAGGCACTAGCCCCTTTCTCTTAGTTCCCAACCCATGCGACCATGGGTCATGACCAAGAGCTGGATCAATAAGTGCATACTCGAGCCTTTGGACTCAAAAATTTTTAAAGAAAAACACAACAGTCACTCGGAGTTATGAGTTACCGAACTTGAGCAGTAGGGTGGATCAACGGTCCACGTTTACCCAGCATCCAACGGACAACACTCATTGTGGAACCTCAGGCATTTGTGTTCTGGGACTTCGGGACTTCGAAAGATTTCACATACGCACACCCTGAACCATTAATCTCTGAACACTCCCACGTCACCTTAGGTGACATTATTACATCACGTCACTTAAAGTTTTCCCAATTGAGGGGGCATGCAATAGTGGTTTGGAGTAACCCACCTTTCATCCCGCAATTCTTCTAATGCTGACATGTAAACCCTCGGTGAAACCACGGTTCGAATTGTGGTACCACCTTGGATAATTATCTTCCATGCAACTTGGGTCCCCACAACGTCTCTTGGCCAATGATCTTGATGTATCATGATCAACGCCACTATGGTTCCTTCGACCCTTAAATTTGTTACGTAACCTTGGGTCACACTGACCATGCTCACACGGGATGCCACATGGCGGAATACTAGCGATTGATACATGGCCCATTCATATGGGTGACACTCGTAACGTTCCAAATGCCATTTCAATCTTCCACGGGTCCTAAACCCACTGACACATGGCACACATCCCATGTGTCCACGTCACCTCTAGGTGACGCCATCATGACTCACCACTTCGACTCTTCGAGCTTCAGGATTTTCAACTCCTCTACGCTCGCTTTTTCCCAGAGCGCTTTTCCTCGAAGTTCACGATATACCAATGCATGTCCTCCTTTATGATCAATGGCTATGAGCGACTTTGGCAATTCAGGCTTCGGGAGTTTCAAACTCATAGCACTTGCCTCCTCTTGAAGTACTTCCACCTGAAGTACATGATCTCTTGATGCATGTCCTTCGCAACAGACAGTTGTGATCTACTTCAAAACTTCGGGAGTTTGTCACACTCCACACTTGAAATCCTCTGAAGTGAATTTCCTTTGCCTTCTTGGACACGGATCTAACAGTCCAGACTCTTTTCCTACAATCTACGGTGTAGATATCCTTCAGAATTTTGTGCCTCAGCACATTCCACTTCTCCCAATTGCTAAACTCTGAAAGGCTTGCAGGATAACCTTCCTGCACCTTCTCCTGATCTGACGAACGTAAAGGACTCTCCTTTTTCCAAACAGATCCTATGGCTCCAATACCCCAAGTGTTGAGCACTCTCTCTCTGTGGTCAAATACCACGTCAGTTGTGGTTTTAATCTACTGCTACTCCTCCTGAGCTTTGTAACACGGCCAAGTAACCCCTTGGCACTCAGAAACATTCTAAGGTTCAAAATTAGTTCCACCGAACACCATTTCCAGCCGAAACCTTGGGTCCAAAGACCACTTATCTAGCCCATCCAAGCCCAGCATTGAAACCATGGGCTATGATACCAATTTGTAACGTCCCCGGCCATCAGCCCTTACTGCCGGGAAACGCTACTATGCAGAATATATATACATATATTTATAAAGAATATGAATTAAATCAAATTAACATATTTAACATGAATTTATGGCTATCATATAGACTTAAACAGAGTTATCAACGATTCAAACTTGCAACGGAATTAACATGCATCACATATAAATTAAGTATAGAATTAATGCTTATCTTTTAAACTGGCGTAACACCACCAACTGCGTGCAGACCTTCCATGAACCTCCCAGCCTTATATCGCGCTGCTCATCACTATCAATAGTAGGTCACCCCCGAGTTGGGACTAAGCTCCATCGGGCAATGGAATCCTAGGCTAGGCAAGGTTAACGGAAGACACACAGTTTATGAGGAAGGATTTTCTCCTAGGAGCCACTTATGCCCACTTCTCACAGACTCTCATTCCCCACATGCCTATCCCACCCCAGGAGTATACACCTTCATTGTCATGAAGACAGTCCTTCAGTTGCTAAACCTCCCTTTCCTTGGACTTCAGCAATAGGTCGGACTGGAATTCTTCGAGATCTGTGGCAGTTATAGGACCCCTTCCAGGATTTCTCACTCCCTCTGCACACTCTCTCACCTGGAGAGAGTCGCTCACAGGACTAACAACCTGTTTCTTCAACCACAACCACCTCTCTCACCTGGAGAGAGTGTTGCACACAGGCCTGACAACCTGCTTCTTCAACTCCGTTCCAGCACAAGGAAGACAACAGAATGGCTCAGCAAGGAACGGATGACGGTAAAAAATCACACTTAGCCAAGGGACTCCATGGCCACAACATCCCACATTTATAACACACACGGCATAGACAATTATGGTATGCTCAGGTTTCACAAACGACAGAAACCCAGACAGTTTAGCACGAACTCAGATTTGCAGTATGGATAAACCCAAGTTCACGGGACACACAGGTCAGCCTTTCCCTCCTGACTAGTTTCTCAAATGTGCGTGGTTATGCAGAGGTCCAATGCAGAGGTAAAACAGTACAAATTGAGGATGTGTCGGCTTCTCAGGGAAAACATCATGGGTTGGCCTCACGATTTCGTTTTTCAAAGCTGCATGAGATATGCATACCGATATTAGATGCAGAGGTAACATTGTTCAGACAACAGATCGGGAAACTAGCAGAATGAACCCCCATCATGGCTCAATACTTGGGTTAAATTTCATGTGCCTGGGCCGACACATGTCGCCCATGAAGCTGCATTCACTCCATCAAGTATGTGTTCCCTTTTTCACACGTTGGAGTTGCATGTGTTGCCTCTCCCACGACTTAGGATAAAATCATGTTGTCACACAGCTTTGGAAGAACAATAAATTATTATTCAAGGACTTAAGCCCTCAAGCTTAGCCCCTCTTCCAACCTTTCAACCCCATCTCCCTTACCCATCCTTGTCGAAGCTTAGTCCCCCATCACTCTTTCTTCGTGGTTGATTAGCACGCAGCGATGTTTTATATTATATTCATGATCTGCATAATTACATATACAAAATCAGGCTCCTGGCCTAACACTTAGGCTCTCCCACCTAATAAACACATAAGCCCACTAGCTTATCAATACTCGGCTCACCAGCCTACAAAACATGATTACAATTCATAAACATGCTTACAATTCATAATATAATTGGGGCACTATCGGGGGATATTACAAATACCATTCTCATGTCTCTCTTTCACCTCAACTGTTCCGTAAAATGTTGAAGCTCCCCAAGTCGATATTACTTTCAAAGGAGAGGATTACAGGGATTTCCTGAAAAAACATGATAATGGCATGGACCTCTTGCCTGATTTCTTAGAGAATATCATGGCCATCCTTGAACATATTACCAGGTTGCAGGTCAACTCATTCAAAAACCCCTTTCGGGAAATTTCTTGGTTATTCACCAAAGTGACAAGCCAAGAAAATACCGCCAGCATTTCCCGTATGATTCTTTATATATTATATTTTACTGTCAAGGAGAAAGCCATTTTCGATTGGGGAAAGCTGATTTCCATTGAAATATCTTCCAAATTGTCACAGTATAAAAAAGATAAGAAATTGTTTATGGCTTCTTATTTCATTTTTGCAATAGAATATTGTTGTCAATTTCCTAAATTTTCTATCTATAAGAAGGTGAACTGTGAATTTGACCCAGTGACCTTTTGGTACCAAGCGTTGTGGAGACACAAAGCTTCTTTGCACTTTTATGGATTTTTCAATGATTTTGTCTCGATTTTTAAAGGATTGTTGTTTGGAAAAGATACACCCAGAATATCCTCCCAGGTAAGTATATTCCTGTATAAAAAGGGGACGTTGATGAAAATGGAAAATGACAATGTTATTAAGATTTTCGGTTCTAAGGAAAATCCCTCCTTTATTCCATGCCATATACCTGACAGAATGTTTATTACATAAGTTGCAAGGCAATATAATTTATGGTTTCACTTCTTTCATGAGAAATTAAAAAAGTAATGCAATACCCTTGCCTTGGAAAATTAGGGACTTTGTATTCAGAAATATGAACAAAATTGATGAATTTGCAAACCACTTCCACAATTTGAATCTCAAGTATGATGAAAGGATAAAAGGGTTTGACCCTCACGGAATTTTTGTGGAACATATTTTAGCAGTGGGATTTAGCAATTCATTTATCCATATTGTTCTACAAGAAGAAGAAGATAATAACGTGGGCGCTCCTACTCATAATGTTGGCGACTTGGAGATGGTACTCAGTACCAATGAATTTTACAAACATAAAGGAAAGGGTCGCATCGAGAAGAGTGCCCAAAACCAAACTATTACTCCTAAGACTACAACATCTTGGAGCAGTGCTCCAGTGGCCCACCAATCTAGAAAAGTGATCAACAGTAGTTCAAGCAGAGGAGGAGAAAAGAATCCCCCTCCGGGAAAAATTGAAAGCTCGCATAAACTTCGACTCAGGAAAAAGAGGAAAAACGTAGTGCAAGAGTAAGAAGACCATCACGTAGAGAGTGATATCAATAGCTTCTCCCTCGAAGATATGGAACTCAAAGTAGACATAGAGAAAATGTTTCCCAACATTAATCACTC
>JASDQU010242205.1:179274-192639 GCA_032191745.1 Picea mariana
CCTAATAGTGGGTGGAGTACCCGAGACACTGGGTGTTCGGGACTTCAGGTAACTTGGGATGTTGGAATGCTGGGGTTAATCGACTGAAGTCCCGAACCTACCGCCCCTGCCTCTGCATTTAACGCGCCACCACGTGTAATTGTGGACCCTTCAGGAGTCCAGGGTTTCATAACTCCGAAGGTTTGGGGTGGTGTATTGGATAAGTCGAAAGGGCCAAAGGCTAGATCCACACGGGAGGATTTCGGGTTTTCGGGACCTTGAAGGATATGCGAGGAGAGAAAATGGTTTTCAGCGCCGAAATCCTTTAAGCCTATGAGTTAAACATAGGGTGAATCTTCGTCGTTGGAATTAATGGTGGACTGACCTCCACAATAGATGCAGGAGTGCTAGGTAACTTCGGGACTTTGGGACTCAAGGAGAGTTTGAGACATGGACAGGAAGGACGAGGGGTCGAAGGCCCGGTAATCGCAAAGGCATGGGGAACATTCCTTGTAAGCTCCCCTCTAGTGGCCATGTCATCGCTACAGGATGACAACCTTGGTCAAGTCTGTGCGAGGTGGAATGGTACGAATGAGGTGAACCCACATTGGTGCTACATGGCCTTTGACCAATAATGCCTGAAGAGCTTCGGAAGGGCATAACGTCCAATCCAAAGCTCGGATTTGAGCATGGTAACAATCATTGGAAAGATCTTGACGAACATAAGATGATGGAGATCTCGAGAAGAGGATTCGAGATGATTGCGAAAAGAGAAATTCTTATGCCCCATCCCTCAAAAGGATACCTAAGGGGTTGAGTGTGTTACAACTTCCCTATCTTAAGAGCGAGTGAGGCCTTTACTTAGTGAGGCCTTGTCTCACTCAAGAGATGGATGGCTCCTTGTTTCATGAGTTGTCTCGTGTTTAAGATCCATAGCCTCCTAAATATCCAAATCCAGAGCCTTTTGATTGAGATGGATACCCAGCAGATGATCCTGTTCTAGATCCTAAAGGTGGAGGTTCCAACCCAGCTAAGCCAATGGCTTCCAACCCCACTAAGCGAAATGGTGCTAGACCCACAAAGCAGGAACATTCACCGGTTCAGGAGAAACTGGTAGACCAACTGGATCATTAGCCGCTGTAACCCTTACTTATATTGTAGATACATGCTTTTTTATTGGTGACATAAGAGGAGTGACCGAGTGACCCCTTACAGAGGACCCCATAAATTGGCAGCTTTAGATATTGTTTCTGTTTACTCAGGTTGAGAAACCCGGGCAAGCGGGGTTATTGATTAGTGATTACTGTATTTTCCATGTTTCTTAATCTTCGTTTTGTGTACTCCTTGAGATTGTCATTTTGTGTACTCTCCTTTCAACTAAAACTCAAACCTTAATTAATTTAACAATGAAAAAGTTAATATTAATGCAGCCAAACAGCCCTCCACCAAAGGTCATAGCCCCTCGAAATGGCCTCAAGAAGTGAATATAAACTTTATTCATCATGCTAGGGAATTTGGTTGATGGGAAACGCAGCGATTCAACTCAAATTGCAGGCGAAATATTTAGCCTGTCAACACTCCAGACAACGATAACCATGATAATTAACAAGGTGAGAGCAAATAAGAAGAGCTTGGCTTCTCAAACTGTGGAGAAGAAAACCCAGCCAAAACGAATGATGGGTTCCGGAGAGTTGCGGTTGCAGATAGACCTGAGCGACCTGAGCGACCTTAACCTGCCGGAACGGACAATGGCTATATATTTCCCGAACGGCAAAGACAACATCACAGACTTTGTGATCACTGTTCAGCCCGACGAAGGGTATTATGAGGGCGGGTCCTTCGTTTTCAGCGTGAACATCCCATGCGATTACCCTTATCAGCCTCCCAAGGTGAAGTGCCTCACCCGGCCGATCTATCACCCCAACATCGATTCCAACGGCAACGTGTGCCTCAACATTCTCCGAGAAGACTGGCAGCCATTTTTGAATATAAAGGTCGTCGTTTTTGGGCTGATCCATCTCTGTACGCACCCCAATCACGAGGATCCCCTCAACGTAGAGGCTGCAGCTGCCATGAAAGATAATCCTGGGGTCTTTGAAGCAAATATTCGAAAGGCAATGGCTGAGCAGAGACGTTTGGATTCATTTCGTTTTATAAAAAGCATTTAATCAAATTTAAATCGCTTAGTTTACACTTTAAAATTTTGGAGTTTTTAGTGGTTTATTTTTTGATTCATTTTCATTGAAATTGTTGAAACTCTGATTGTAGAGTTTGCATAATTAGAGTGTTTTGAAGGTTTTTCATGGTACTAATTTATTTATACATTTAAAAATATGTAATTTAAACAATAATAAAATATTTTACATTACATTAATAAAATATTTTACATTATATTGAAAAATTCAAAAAATCAAATATTTAAATAATACCAATTTAAATTATATAATATGTAGATTGTAATTTAAATTAAATTAAAAAATCAAATATTTAGATAATACCAATTTAAATTATATAATATGTAGATTGTAATTTAAATTATATAATATGTAAATTGGTTCACTGCTATTACTATATTTACTTCACTATTAAAGTTTTATCATTTTATTTACATTTGTGTCACATTTACGTGAAACATGAGTGAAGAGGAGGTTTCCGTTTCCAGGATGCAAGAGAAAATCGTTGTGATCAATTTCAACATTGGCTCTCCTAAAGTCAATTCCCTCGGAGAACTATCCCAAATGATGGCAAAGGTAAACGTGTTCCCTATAGTTGCTCTATGAAAGCTCATTTCTAGAGTTACCCAATTTAAATCTTCTTGTTTTGGGAGATCTGGGTTTGGATTTGTTTGTAATAAGGCATGATTCTCATTTTTTCTGTTATATCAATGAATGCTTAAAGAGCTCCATCTTTCTCTTAGTTTTTTAAGATATTTATGTTAATTTGAAAAAAATAGGAAATGTTATTTTTTTTGGTTATCTCAAGATTTGTATTTTCATATTTCATTTAATCAAGCTTATGTTAACTCTATGTTTCTGCACCCTTGAATTATTATTATATATTGCACATCAAATTCAACATATTCATAGTATCATTATTTTCTCTATAAAAATGTTACTTCAAATAACTTTTTGTTTGGTGAATTTTTTTTTAATTTTTTATTATAATGATTTTCATAATAATTGGAAATTTATTATTTTGCATTTTAAAATTGAAACATTACATCAATTACATTATATATTACATTTCAAAATTAAAACAATATACCAATTATATATTGCATTTCAAAATTGAAACATTACAATATCATTTTACATTTCAAAATTGAAACATTACATCAATCACATATCATATTTCAAAATTGAGTTATTACAGCAATTGTATATTGCATTTCAAAATTGAAACATTACACTAATTGCATTGCATAAACCCTTAGCATGTTTGTGAGAAGCATCATAATATTTCAAAGAATAGAAGTGATAAGATTTAGTTCCAACTTCAACTTTTTACCATAGAGTTCAATTAAATGTATATGTCCTAAACTTTGTTTCAAATTCCAACTTAAAGATGATGAAAGGTCACCTAATTCTTGAGAGATGTGTGTCAAAATATATGTATTGGCATTGAGTGTGTTTATAATTAACCATATAGTTCAATTCAATGTATATTTCCTAAATTTTGTTTCAAATTATAATTAAAAGATAATGATTCCAATTAAAAGATAATGAAAGGTAACCTAATTTTTAAGAGATGTATCAAAATATATGTATCAGCATTAAGTGTGTTTATAAATTATTTATTAATTATAGGTTTTTATTATGTAAATTTATAAAAAAAATATTTACAAATTATTATTTTTTAATATTTAATTTTTTTATTTATATAAAAAATGTTTATAAATTAATTAATATTTTAAAATGTCATAATTATTTTGAGATAGTTATTTTTATTGGTTAATATTAAAAATATTTTTAATTTTTTTATTAATTTTTATAGTTTATAGTTTTTATACAATTATAAAATAAAAATTAAAAACACTGTTTTAATGAATAAGAAAATACTAACAATATGAAAAATTTTGTATGTCTTTAAGATTTGGTATATAATATCAATTTTATTTCATAAAAATGAAATAAAAGACATAATATAAGGCACTTCTTAAATTTTTGTATGTGTTAGTTTTATTAGTTGAAATAAGTTTATAAAATTTAATTTGTTACAATATAAGCAACATCTTGAATTTTATATGTATGAATTTTATTTCATTTAGAGATTTTATATGTATGAATTTTATTTCATTTATAGATATTATACGTATGAGATTTATTTTCTAATATAAAATATTTATAAATGTTAGTATGGTAAAGGTTAATTTTATAATTTATTTAATTATGAAAAAAAAAATTAAAGAGATTTTTTTCAATACTATTTTTAATGAAAATGTAAATACTTTATTTTAAAGTAGTTTAGAAGTATAAATATTTTATGGAATTGATTCATTTAAGTCCTCCATAATTATGGATATGTTGTACATATTAATTATAATATTTTTATAATTCTTTTACATGGAATTATTGTTTGAGTACTTTACAACATTGATCTTTTATAATTTGATTAATGTTTTTTTTAATGGTAAAATAGTTTGGAAATGTAAATACTTTATTTTAAAGTAGTTTGGAAGTATAAATATTTTATGGAATTGATTCATTTAAGTCTTTCATATTATGGATATGTTGTACATATTAATTATAATATTTTTATATTTCTCTTACCTAGAGTCATTGTTTGAATACTTTACAACATTGATCTTTTATAATTTGATTAATGTTTTTTTTTAATGGTAAAGTAGTTTGGAAGTGTAAATACTTTATTTTAAAGTAGTTTGGAAATATAAATATTTTATGGAATTGATTCATTTAAGTCTTCCATAATTATGGATATGTTGTACATATTAATTATAATATTTTTATATTTCTCTTACATGGAACCATTGTTTGGATACTTTACACTTACAACATTGATCTTTTATAATTTGATTAATGTTTTTTTTATGGTAAAGTAGTTGGAAGTGTAAATACTTTATTTTAAAGTAGTTTGGAAGTATAAATATTTTATGAAATTGATTCATTTAAGTCTTCCATAATTATGGATATGTTTTACATATTAATTATAACATTTTTTATATTTCTCTTACATAAAATCATTGTTTGGGTACTTTACAACATTGATCTTTTATAATTTGATTAATGTTTTTTTTTTATGGTAAAGTAGTTTGGAAGTGTAAATACTTCATTTTAAAGTAGTATGGAAGTATAAATATTTTATGGAATTGATTCATTTAAGTCTTCCATAATTATGGATATGTTGTACATATTAATTATAATATTTTTATATATCTCTTACATGGAACCATTGTTTGGGTACTTTACAATATTGATCTTTTATAATTTGATTAATGTATTTTTTTATGGTGGTAAGTAATATTGTTTAGTAATGTTTTGTTTTTTTTTAATGGTGCTAAGTAATATTGTTTAGTAATGTTCTTTTTATGGTGCTAAGTAATATTGTTTAGTAATGTTCTTTTTATGGTGGTAAGTAATATTGTTTAGTGATCATTATGGAAAAGCAAGTAATTATAATGATGATTTGTCACTTTAATTTTATGGATTTAATTTTTATTATTTAAATAATTTTTTTTATTTAACTTTGAGATTGGTCAAATAGTTTTATTAAACTCTGTTTTCAAAACATTCTTCTTAGTTTTATTTGCATGTGAAGATTTTTTTTATTTGTTCTAGTGTACTTTCTTTAGTATATATGTGGACACCTTTTGTAGTTCATAATTGAGTACAATATGGGACATGAAACATTTTCATTTTTTTCACATGCATCTTTAAACATGTTTATAGGATCATGTTGTTAGGTATTTGAGTGTTAAGATTTTCTATTTCTTGATATATCAAACAAATATTATGTATATAGATGTAGAGAAAAAAAAAAATTAGAAACCATAAAATTAAATTTTTGGTCTAACAATAATACATAAGTTTTGTTAAAATCCGAAGAGAAAAATATTAAAGAAAACACAAAATCTACACATGTAGAACTACCAACAAGCAGATAAAGAAAATATTTTCCTTGGATACCCTTTATCGTAAAGCCAACACTCAAGATTTATCTTTATTGACCTTATCCAAGCCAACTAAATACTAGGTCACTTGAAACATCTCAAGTTGGAGCTCTTCAAGCCTTTAAATAGGATTAATCAAATCAAATACCATGGGAAAATGGCATGGTTTTCCTAATACCACGGACCTCGTAAACCACCAATGCTAAATCCACTAATGAATATCAATGTTATCTTATCTACTCTGACCAATTCAATATTAACCCAACATTCCCCTTTAAACTTCAATACCCCCATTAAAGTTTATATATACGTGAACTTTCAAATTCAACTCCAAAAATAATAATTTACAATTGTATGCCAAAAAACATAATATTATGACACATCAACCAGCTTCATTACCAACGTCCCTCACATCAACTAGATTCATTACTAGCATCTCTCATGCTCCAAATACAATTAGTGGAATTAAACACTCCTTAACCTAGTACCTCTTCCTCAATGTTTTTTTGCCAATGCTTCAACAACTCCTTAAGTGAGTACTTCTTCCTCAATGTTCTTTTGTTAATGCTTCACATTCTTCATTTTGTGTCTCCTATGTTCTGAACATCATAACACTCTTTTGAGAGAGTCCATGTCAACTCATACTCTCATACAACATGTTAAAGAAAATATTTACCATGCCAGCTTGAGGCATCTCACAATGGAGTTCTTTAAGCCTTTAAATATGCTTCATCACATCAAATACCATGGGAAAATACCACGGGTTTCCCAATACCATGGGCTTGTAAACCACTAAATGTAAACTCATTAATCACAACATCAATATTATCTTATCTATTCAATGATCGAGTCAATATTAACCAAACAAGTGTGGAATTTGGTTGTTCACATATTGATCCATAAGATGCTTAAATGCTTCACCATTATAAGAACAATGAAGTTCTTATGTCCTTACAACAGCTTAAGTAACATGATTTTACTTTTACTCATAACTTACCACCTCTTCTCAATTTGTATGTTTTCATTACATAAAATCTCTTTTGGTAGTAGTCACATCCCATCCTTTCTACTTATTCATATATAGGGGATATTAGGGCTCCAAAATGAGTTGATGCCTTGGATTTTTTACCTACACTATTTTGACATGATTCCTTATTTGAATTTGCCTCTTCAACTAATTATTTGTACCATTTTCACTACATGGTACACTAGTTTCCTTATCCTTTTCACGAACTTCATCTTTATTCCCCAACTTATGTTCCTCTATGAAAACTTCAAGTTATTTTCTTTCCTTATCTTCTTGTATCTTTTACATGAACTTATAGTTACTTCATCATCTTATCTTCTTCCACATTAAGTTTTGATTTGTATTATTGAAATTATTGAAAATTTGCATTGTATGAATATTGTGAGTTTCATGTTAAGGATTTTGTTTTTCTAGTATTTTTAAAATTTTCATTTTAACTTACAATTTTTCATGATTCATTACAAATTCTTTTTTTTAATTGAATTTGGTAAGGACAAATTGCGATGGTAACTTTGGTATTTTTTTTTTTATAGAAATGAAAACTAAATGCCTCCAAACCCTCTAGTTTTGAAGTCATACATGATGAAAAATGACTAAATTTAAATGCACGTGCATAGAGAAAAAAAAGATCGTACTTAATCTCCCAATAGAATTTGAAAGCCCATACATATATAAAAAAGAATTCCAAACCTTCTTGAGGAAACATATTTACCATTGAAGTGAGGCAACATATTGACCATTAAAGTGCGCATGGACTTGCCTTAAACTTACTAATTCGTATCTCCTTAAATATGGATAAATGTTCTTAGTAGTCCAATTCAAATATCTATAAACTAATTCTTATTGTGATACTATGAAAATATAGTCCATAATTAATTCTTATATTGATACAATGAAAATATGGCATATGGTACAAGAGAAAATTGAGTATGATTCAAATCAAAACTTGCATAATATAGGGTAGCTATTTCATTGATTAGTGAAGACAAATCCAATTGAATATATATCAATTTGCAATGTATATCTTCTCTTATTGTGATATTATGCAAATATGGTTCATAATTAATTCTTATGATGATATTGTGTAAATATGGCATATGATCCACATAATTGATATTTCAAGATAAAATTGAGTATGATTCAGATAAAAACTTAAACAATATAGGGTAGATATTCCATTAACTAGTGAAGACAAATCCAATTGAAGATATATCAATTTTCATTGCATATCTTTTTTTGTTTATATGTTAATGTTGAATTCTTGTTTATATGTTTATTTTGAATTTACAATACATGGGTTCTCATATTATATGCATTGATAGTGTTTATGTGAAATGTTGGAGGTAAAGACTATGAATTACAAGGGTTCCAAGGGTTTCAAGTGTAAAATTGATACTATCAATGATAGATATATGATAGAATTTATTTTTTCATAAGAGAAAGTGGTAAAAAATTATTGCTATTTATTTTCTCTTGGTTTTAATAAGTTCGTCTTAACTTTGTCAATGTAAGGAGTTAATCCACTTACCTTCACTTTTAGGTGTATAAGTTTCATAAAATTTTGTCTCATATATGTTTAATGATGTATGCCAATTTTTCTCTTGATACTAATTGTATAGGTGTATAAATTTCATAAAATTTTGTCTCATATATGTTTAATGATGTATGCCAATTTTTCTCTTCATATAAATCACAATTGTATATGTGATTTATAGGGAAAAATGAGATTGTATAGAAAATGAAAAATAAGAAGGGTAAATAAATAATATTGTTGCAAACTCGTAGAATCCAATGTATTAGTAGTTCAATATATGGATATCAAGACAATATTTATCATTATTATCTTGATATAACACATGAGATATAAGAGATTCGTCATAAATAAATACATGAAGAATCAAATTTATGGGAATTTTACTTAAAACTAAAGGAAATATTTGAAGGCACACTTTTGAAGATTAGCCAGCTACTTACAATAACACTTGTTGTAACCAASAAGCAACTAGTTTAACCTACTATATTTGAAAAACCATTAACTACATCTCTTCCAAACAATGTGCCACCAGTTACACCAACTACTCCTACATATAGGAATCATGATGCAATATCACATGATATTATTACTTTTAAAGATGTACTGACTCTTATGAAAATATGAAGAATTAGAAGAGWGGTGTAGGTGTACATAAAGGAGAACCAAAGGAAACAAATACAAAGGGAGTAAGGATTTCTTGGTTGGGGTGAAATATGGTCAACCCATTGGCTAACAAACTACAAGGTGGACCACAAACTTGGGTATGAGATGTAGGTCTCATTTGGATTTTACCAAATCAAACTTTTCAAATCAAGATTAAATAAACATTATGATACTTAAAATAGAAAATTATTTTCAGATTGTTTTGGAAAGATATCCATGAAATATAAAGAATTGATTCATATATGAATAATGATATCCATGAAATATGAGGAATTGATTCATAGATGAATAATGATCACTCACCTTTTGAATAATAGCTAGTTATTATGGCTCCTTCTTTAGAGGGGTGGTAAGAGGTTAAATAGAAGGGGAAAAAGGGAGGGATAGAAGATTATTTTTTAAAGAGACAAAAATCAAATGTACATTAATTGTATAAGCTTACTCATGTAAAAGCAATTTGTACATGTACTTGCCTTTTTTGTATTGTTCTTTAAGAACTAGAAGAATGTGATTTCCTTCTATAATGGAATTGAAATTGTGATTTTTTTATTGGAAAAAAAAATCATGAATAATTTTAGAGATGGATGGAAAAAAATAATCTTTGAGGGAAAAGAGAGGGGAAATAGTTTAACTCCCAAACAATGGGAAGATTTGAAAGAAAGTGTACATTTTGAAGATTATAGGGAAAAGAGTACATGATGGAATAAATCATGGAATCTTATGAAGGTTCAATATGTTTATGGTCGAGATAGGTTGTAAGAAAAAGGACAAATTTATAAGTATATTACTTTTAAACTTTGTATTTTGATTGATTTTGTACAAATTTGTATATTGTGCTATGCATTTCAATTTGTTTATATAATTGATTTTGTTGATACTAATTTGTAGTGGAAGAAAATAATAAGTCATTATGTGTGGAAGGAATGGTTCAATATATGGCATACCTAATCAATTATAAATACAATGGGATGTCAAAAACTATGAAGTAAAGTTCCTTCCCATTTGTTGAATTTCACAGAAGCTAAGAAGCCACATCAAATAATAAAATATCAAGTGATAACTATTATCATTAAATGAAATGTATAAAGGGATTGGAGGATATGAGGGTGGGGGTGGGGGGTAATATTAGAGAAAAATAATATTATTTTCTCTAATATTACCCTCCACCCCCACCCTCATACATAATAATGTTTTCTCTAATATTGCCCTCCACCCCCACCCTCATATATGAGGAACATTGTTTTCTCAAATATTACCCCCCATCCCCACCCTCATACATACTACTGTTTTCACTAATATTACCCCCCACTCCCACCCTCATATGAGGGTGAGGGTGGGGGTGGGGTGGGGGTAAGGGGTAATATTAGAGAAAACATAATATGAGGGTGGGGGTGAGGGGTAATATTAGAGAAAAAAATATTATGTTTTATCTAATATTTCCCCACACCCCCACCCTCATATAAAAAACCTCACCTTCGCTGCCTACAAACTACCCCCCTACCTCATCCTACATCACTCATATACCCCTGACACCTATATATTTCCCTTCTCCCTAACTATCAAGTCTAACCCTCTTGTTCACTCTCCCATTTAAACCTTATACCTTAACCTTTTAATTATTTAAATTCTTAACCAATTAAAACATTTTGCATGCCAATCACTCACCTTATGACAAGTGGAACCATATGGCAGCCCATGAGTGGGTAACATGGAAATTTTATCTATTGACCAATGAAACCCTTCCACATGGAAAGTTGTGTATGGTGACACATGGAAGTTCATGGAAGGAGTAATGTTTTATCTAATATTACCCCCCACCACCACCCTCATATATGAGGGTGGAGGTAGGGGGTAATATTAGAGAAAACATAACAATGGTTTCTCTAATATTACCCCCTACCCTCACCCGTAGGATACAATGTAATGTTTTCTCTAATATTACCCCCCACCCCCACCCTTAGGATATAATGTAATGTTTTCTCTAATATTACCCCGCACCCCCACCCTCAAGATGCAATGTTGTCCCTAACATCCTCCATTAAACCTCTTAGTTGATGCATGGAGGAATGAGGAGATTAATGTTTCTATAGTAAACTAAGTTTAATTCCCTTGCAACATTTTTTTCACTTGAGTTTGTAATTTCATGAAGCTTTTATTCCATATTCCTTCACTAATGAATTTTTTTCTTTCTTATATGTCAATTCCTTTTAATATCATAAAGGAACTAGAAATCTATGTCATGATCAAACTTACAAGGGAAGTGCAATTGTAGTGAAAGAATTAGGAAAGTGGCACAAAGTTGCAACCACTATAGTTGCAAAACACAAACTAAAATATGAAAAGGTGTGAATTGTTTTCCTTTAGGAAAGAATCATGCTGAAAAAAAATTAAAATTTAATCTTTTTTAATACTTGATTTAAAAGTTTGTTCATGTTCTTGTGGCTTCTGTCAATCCCATGTTCAATTTTTCTTTATCTTCATATATCTTTCATCTGTACTTGTATCGAAAGGTTGTGTCATGAAATACAACCATTTATATTTTATATTCAAATGTCTACCCCCATGAAGCCTTGGTATTTTTCAATGAAATGAAAGTTTAGAGAATAAAACCTAACTTGGTCACCATGTTTAGTGTTCTACTCATGTGTTATGATTTATTCGCTCTAGAACAAGGTAATAAGATCCATGGTTATGTAACACGATATTCAAATTTGTATTTTGTAGTGTTATCACTTTCTTTTGTACTTGTATTGAAAAGTTATGTCGTGGAATGCAAATATTGCTAGTTAATCTTAGAATGGACACCCTCATGAAGACTTGGTATTCTTCAATTAAATGCATGTGCATGGCATAAAACCCAACTTAATCACCATGTTTAGCATTTTTCATGTGTGTGTTGATTTATTTAATCTAGAACAAGGTAAGTAAATCCATGGTTACACAATAACAAATTTATGACTAGTTTGTATTTTGTAATGCTAAGGATAAGAATTTTGTACAAGGCATTATTAATACATTAATATCCATTTTTCACTCTTTGGTAGTAGAGATTAATAAAATTGTATTTTGAATTTCCTCTCATCCAAACAATTATGTATATTTTATATCTTGGATCTTTAGTGGAAACAATTTGATATAACACTTCCATGTTCTTAATCCTTCCCATTATTTGCATATCCAAAAGGCATTATATTCCATAATTTGCAACATGCATAGGACATGTTATGTGGAATCATCATAATTGCCCAAAACAACATCTTATTCTTAAAATGATGAAAATTATTATCATCCCTCGTAACAATTTCTTTGATATTGGAAATGATTTCAATGGAAGATTGAAACTCACCACACATTATACAATTTTCGATAATTTGGATTGATGTTTTAAGGCTTTGTTGTTTAATGCATTCTCAAAGATCCTAACTATCTGCAAACGTGTTTATTCTATTATTAATACCTTGCATCATTTAAGAGAAACTTTGTTTCTTTAACATACCTATTGTCTTCATCTACCCAAATAATTTCTCTAGATTTGCATAAATCTTAGCTCACCTTAAATATGTTTTCTTGTAGAATGAATTTCACAAAATAGACATGTAAAACTCATCACAATATTTATTATTTATTATGATTAAATGAAAATAACATTGGGTCCAATGAAGGGAAGGGATATCTTGCTGGAAATATTGGGCACAAATTAAATGCCATTTATTTCGTTGYATTCTATAGAGAATACGTCTAGGTTCCAAGCTTCAATCAAAACCATTTATATACATTTCCCTCACGTCATAATTACTCCTAATGCAATTCTAAGATTTAACGCCAAACCTAATGAAAAGGTTAAGTATGACCCTATTAACTTCCAAGAAAATTTTGATGCATGTGTATATTCACCCACATAGTTGCTTCTCAAGACTTATTTTCCTTAATTTATCTTTTCAATAATGTTGTAATAGTTTGTTCCACATCTTTATTTCTTATGATAGGTCCCTTTAGTACATTGGATGAATACTTAAGTATGCTTAAAGTATGTGC
>JASDQU010242205.1:193767-208338 GCA_032191745.1 Picea mariana
TAATGTCTCAAGTCCCTTATCGTGGTAGTTTAGACTTTTGCATGCATATATTTGTGTATATAGAAGTACAATTATGTATTATATTTTTTTTATTTCTTATTTAGTGTTTATGGTGTAAACTCATTTTAAGTGAAAATATTTTCCTTTAAATGTAAAAATAATGGTGAATAAAGTTTTGACCATCTTACATAGAGTTTAATTCTATAATATGTTGTATTGTATATATATAAATACAATTATATATTATATTTTTTACTTCTTAAAATAATGGTGAATAAAGTCTTGACCTTCTTACATAGAGTTCAATTCTATAATATTGTGTATTGTATATATAAAAATATAATTATATATTATATTTTTTACTTCTTATTCTATGTTTATGGTGTAAATTCATTTAAAATGAACATTTAATTTTCCTTAAGTGTAATGGTGAAAATTTTCATGACCTTCTTACATAGAGTTCCATTCTATAATAGATTGTATTATTTCCCTCCCACATCAATTGAAGCAAAGTGGTATATAAAATGTACCCTAAAGAATTTATTAGACATTTGTTTACTTATGAAGTTGATACAGTGTGAAGTTGTTTATTTAGATTATATTTATGTTAGGTTTATTCAATTGAAGCAAAGTGGTATATAAAATGTACCCTAAAAAATTTATTAGACATTTGTTTACTTATGAAGTTGATACAGTGTGAAGTTGTTTATTTAGATTATATTTATGTTAGGTTTATTATTTATTATTATGAAGTTTTGTACAAATTTTTATGTGATATTGATAATACATATGTCACTTAAATTTTAAAAAATTGGGAAAAAAGTTTGATATTTATTGTTTATTATATTAGATTTTTTAAAACATTTTATTGGAAATGTAATGTTTTTGGGTTACTAACTTCATGGAATGTGAAGAGTTGAGATTGTAACGGATGTCAAGATTCCAAGAGACTCATTGGAATACAGATCCAATTGTCAACATAATGTATATATGCATGTATCATATTTCTAATAAAATTCACTCCACAGTGGTATCAGAGCTTATAGTTCTCAGGTCACAATTAAGTCGTCCAGAGGCGTTTTCATTCTAGTATGTAGAAATGGCCTACTTCCCTCTGATCTCACAGTCCTACTTTGTCTACAAGTTTGTCCATGCACCCACAACTCTATTTATTTCGTTAGGTCGACATTTCTCTGGATATTCCTTGTCTAGAAATGTTTCTTTGTGCCCATATCATTAGTTTGTCATTCTATGTTGTTAGTGAGTGTTTCATTATCTCATTCTCAGAAATTTATTGAATGTGTAAGAAGTCTTGTTGAAGAAGTTTGGCCCCAAGCAAACCCTAATTTTTGTTGCTTACCCTAGTATGCCTCTCACTCAAACTTATGGTATTATATTTCAAAATATACCTTTGAATGTTCTTGTTGTTATAATCATAGAACAGTAATAGATTATTATCTTTAGTCAAACAATATTCCTCCCATCTCTGCGTGAAACCCTTCAGGTTTGTCTAGCCTCTTGTTGAGATCAATTCTCTCTTCCAAAATTTCCCTCCCCTTTTCTATTTTCCCAATTTATTTTGTCCATTTATTTTCCCTCTTCTATACTTACCTGAATTCCCCTTTTCTTTTCTCCCTTATATTTTCCCTTTCTAGTTACTATGCTTAGTCATTTTTCAAAAACGACGGGTTCGCGGGTTCGCGAACTCACAGATGCTCATCTCCATCCATACTCTCATATCATGAGTCTGACCAACTGCCACATTATCCTATACTTAGTTGTTTCTGCAGTCGTGGGTTCGAAGGTTCAAGCTTTCATATCCTATGTTCTGTGATATACATTTTTCACCCAAGAGATCCGCGATCTACATTTTGACCATCAGACTCCCCGAGTTCTTAAGTATCTCTTCTCTCCTATATTGAGTCTGACTGACCTCATTACAACATTTATCCAACTTTCGACCTTTCGCAACCGCGGTTTCATGAGTTCCCGTGTTAGAGGGTTCGCAAAATTCCTAAATCCTAATTGCTCTCATCTGTCCCTGGCACCTTCGCACTTTTCCAAATATGCATTTAGTATGGTTTAATGTTAATAACTCATCATGTAGGTTCTGTAAATATCATCATTAATAAGCAAAGGGCTCAAGGAGATTTCTCATTAAACCACATTAAAGCATGATTTGTGGAATATTATATTATCTCTCTCAAGCGCTCATTTCAAATATTATATGGATTAAAAGAACGCTCTCGTCAACTTATGGTAGCAACAATTCTGTGGATATACTTTGAACATTTTTGGACGTGAGGACCAGAACTTTCAGTGGTCTGGAGCGTATTCTTACTATTCATCCCCATATGCTCAGAAGGAAGTGATCTGGACATCCGAAATTGTTCATGTAGGCTATGTTTCTGATGTTTTTAACTGCAAGGAACTGGTTGCCTGGTGTGCTGAGAAATATATACCAAGTTCGCGGATTATTCAACTTCATTATTGTAACGTCCTCAGCCATCAACCCTTACTATTGAGAAACGCTACTATGTGGAATATATATACATATATTTATAAAGAATATGCATTAAATCAAATTAACATATTTAACATGGATTTACTGTTGTCATACAGACTTAAATAGAATTATCAGTAATTCAAACTTGCAATAGAATTAACATGCATCACATATAAATTAAGTATAGAATTAATACTTATGTTTTAAACTGGCGTAACACCACCAACTGCATGCAAACCTTCCACGAACCTCCCAGCCTTAGACCGCATTGCTCATAACTCTCAGCATTAGGTCACCCCTGAGCCGAGACTAAGCTCCACTGGGCAAGGGAATCCTAGGCTAAGCAAGGTCAACGGAAGACACACAGTTTATGAGGAAGGATTCTCTCCCAGGAGCCACTTATGCCCACTCTCATAGACTATCATTCCCCACATGCTTGTCCCACCCCAGGAGTATACACCTTCATTGTCACCAAGACAGTCCTTCGGCTGCTAAACCTCCCTTGCCTTGGGCTTCAGCAATAGGTCGGACCGAAATTCTCTGAGCTCTGTGGCAGCTACAAGACCCCTTCCAGGAGTTCTCACTCCCTCTGTGCACTCTCTCACCTGGAGAGAGTCGTTAACAGGCCTGAAAACCTATTTCTTCAACCACAACCACCTCTCTCACCTGGAGAGAGTGTTGCACACAGGCCTGACAACCTACTTCTTTAGCTCTGTTCCAGCACAAGGAGGACAACAAAATGGCTTAGCAAGGAACGGATGACGGTAACAAATCACACTCAGCCAAGGGACTGCATGGCCACAACAGCCCACAGTTATAACACACACGGCATAGGAAATTACGGTATGCTCAGGTTTCACAGACGACAACAACCCAGACAGTTAAGCACAAACTTGGATTTGCAGTGTGGATAAACTTGGGTTCTCAGGACACACAAGTCGGCCTTTCCCTCCCGACTAGTTTCTCAGATGTATGTGGTTATGCAAAGGTCCAACATAGAGGTAAAACGGTACAGACTAAGGATGTGTCAGCTTCTCAGGGAAAACATCACAGGTTGGCCTCACGCTTTCAAGTTTCAGAGCTGCGTGAGGTATGCATATCGAGATCAGACGCAGAGGTAACACGGTTCAAACAACAGATCGGGAAACTGGCAGAATGAACCCCCATCACGGCTCAATTATTGGGTTAAATTGCATGTGTTTGGGCCGACAAATGTCACCCATGAAGCTGCATGCACTCCATCAAGTATGTGTTCCCTTTTGCACACGTTGGAGCTGCACACATTGCCTCTCCCAGGACTTAGGATAAAAACATGTTGTCACACAACTTTGGAATAATAATAAATTATTATTCAAGGACTTAAGCCCTCAAGATTAGCCCCTCTTCCAACCTTTCATCCCCCTCTCCCTTACCCATCCTTGTGGAAGCTAGGTCCCCCATCACTCTTTCTTCGTGGTTAGTCGACATGCATCGATGTTTATATATTATATTAATGATCTGCATAATTACATACACAAAATTAGGCTCCTAGCCTTAACACTTAGGCTCTCCAACCTAATAAACACATAAGCCCACCAGCTTATCAATACTCGCTCACCAGCCTACAAAACATGATTACAATTCATAATATAACTGGGGCACTACCAGGGGATATTACAATCCCATCCCCTTATTTTTGCACTATTCCCAGTGAAACTCTTTACACAACATCAACAAGATTTTCAAAATCTTCAAAAATATGTGGGTATTCTTCCTGCATAGCATCCTCATGCTCCCATGTCGCATCCTCAAGACCGTACTAGGTCCACTGGACCTTTACAAGCCCTATGGCTCGATTCCGGAGATGTCTTCTTTTCCGGTCCAATATGTGCACAGGATGCACTTGCAGGACACCTTCTTGCTTCACCTGAATCACATTCCAATCAATTACATGATTAGTACCAAATATATATTTATTAAGCAATGAAATATGAAACACATTATGTACAGTCATGGATGCAGGTAAAGCTAGCATATATGAAACTGGCCCAATCCTTTCTAGGATTTTGAATGGCTCACAAAATCTGGCTGTCCACTTGGAGCAGCTTCCCAGCTTCAGGAAACTTCTATTGGATTTTACTTTTAGGAAAACATGGTCACCCACTTTAAACTCTATGTAGGTTTTGTTCTTCTCAGCATAACTTTTCTGCCTATCTTGGGCATCCTTCAAATTCTGCTTAATTTTTAGCATTTTTTGTTCCATTTTATTGAGAAACTCTGGCCCAACTACTTCCCTATCAGTCGGATTATCCCGGCTTACTGGAGTATTACACTTTATTCCATAAAGTGCTTCAAATGGGCTCATCTTCAACGATGCTTGATACCCATTGTTGTAGGCGAATTCTACCAAGTGTAGGTAGTCTTCCCATTTAGATGGTTTTTCCATCACATACATCCTTAGCATGTCTTATATTACTCTGTTCACCCTCTCTGTCTGTCCATCAGACTTAGGATGATAAGTGGTGCTGAAATTCATATTCATTCTGAATCCTTTGAACAACCCCTTCCAGAAATTTGAGGTAAATTTCAGGTCTCTATCAGACACAATTGTCTTGGGAATTTTGTGCAATCGTGCCACTTCCTTCATAAATATGTCGGCAACATCCGTTGCCTTATGAGTAGTCTTTAATGGAATGAAATGGGCAGCTTTCGTAAGCTTGTCCACCACCACCATGATTGAATCATGTTGCTTGCCTGTTCTGGGAAATCTTGTGATGAAATTCATTGTCACTACTTCCCACTTCCACTCAGTAATGGGTAAATGCTGCAACAACCCTGTTGGGTGCATGTGCTGAGCTTTAACCTTTTGACACTCCATACATCTAGCGATGTATTCAACAATCTCTTTCTTCATACCTAGCCAAAAGTAATGGCTCTTGACTACTGCCATAGATTTATGATATTCAGGGTGGCCAGCATAAGGCACATTATGCATTTCATTCAATATCATAAGTTTAAAATCCTCGACATTAGGTACATAATTTATGTTCTTGTACAAAAGTGTTCCATCATATTCCAATTTATAATTCTCCACTTTCTGTGGCATCTTACCTTGTTGTATCTTTTCTACCAAATCCCTATACTGCAAATCTGCATTTGCAACTTCCAAAATTTTGCTTTTAATATCAGTTCGGTACATGCTAATGGTTTTAGCATGTAATTCATGCACTCTCCTGTTGAGTGCATCAACCACTTTGTTTTCCTTCCCTTTGATATGCTTGATATCAAAATCATATTCACAGAGAAACTCCAACCACCTAATCTGCCTAGCATTCAAAGTTGGTTGACCAAACAAATACTTCAGACCATTGTGATCTTTTCTTAGTTCAAACCTCCTTCCCAAGAGGTAATGCCTCCATTTCTTTAGAGCGTGTACTATGGATGCCAAATCCAAATCATGAGTTGCATAGTTCCTTTCGTGCTCTTTCAACTTTCTGGATTCATAACAGATTACGAATCCATTATGACTAAGGACTCTTCCCAGTCCTTCTTTGCATCCATCAGTGCACACCACAAAGTCTCCATTCGGATATGCAATCCTCGGGGTTGGATCATTGGTTAACAGTTGCTTTAATCGCTGAAATATTTTCTCACAATCTTTTGTCCACTGAAATTTCTTCTCCTTCCTTTGCAAGGAAGTGATAGGGTGAGGTATCCTTGAGAACCCTGAGATAAACCTTCTGTAATAACCATCTAGACCCATAAAGGATCTAACTTCTATCACATTCTTTGGTGTTGACCATTCTCTAATGGCCTCAATATTCTCAGGGTCTACAGCTATCCCATCCTTGGAAATAATATGCCCCAAGTAATGGATCTTCTCTTGATAAAACGAGCACTTGCTCAACTTGGCATATAGTTGGTTCTCTCTTAGCACCTGCAACACCATCCTCTGATGTCGTTCATTCTCTTCCTCCAACTTGGAACACACCAGGATGTCATCCAAAAATACTATGACAAACTTGTCCAGATAGTCCTTGAATACACCATTCATCAGGCACATAAAAACAACGGATGCATTTGACAACCCAAATGGAACCACTGTGAATTCATAATGTCCATACCTTGTTCTAAAGGTGGTCTTGTTGATGTCTTCATTCTTTATTATTACCTGGTGATATCCCAACCTAAGATCTATCTTTGAAAATATCTTCGCATCCTTCAACTGATCGAAGAGGTCATCAATCCTCGATAGAGGATATTTGTTCTTTATGGTTACTTTGTTCAATTGTCTGAAATCCATACACAATCTTAGCATCTCATCCTTCTTCTTCACAAACAAGACCGAGACTCCCCAAGGTGACACACTTGGGCGTATATACCCATTCTTCATAAGATCTTCAAGTTGCAATTGTAGTTCTTTCATCTCTAGTATGCTCATTCTGTAAGGAGCTTTCAACACTGGAGTTGCTCTAGGCATCAAGTTTACAGAGAAGTCAATATCTCTTTTCAAAGGTAGTCTGAGTACCTCCTGAAATACATATTCAAACCCCTTTAGTACCGCATGATCTCCAATCTTTGAGACTTTATCCTTAGATTATTCCTCCACATGGGCTGCAAATAATTGATAGCCTTTCATGTAGCACCTCTTCGGCTGCATTGCTGAGATTTATCTGATAGAAACAACTCTGGGAATTCCTTGAACTATTTTTTGATTTCCTTCCTCGTCCAGAAAAGTGAATGCCTTACTATGACAGTCCAAGATAGCATGGTGTTGGTCCAACCATTCCATCCCAATTAGATAGTCATAGTAACCTAAAGGCACAATGTTCAATTCAGCCTTTGTGCTCAATCTATTCATGTCCACTGGACAGGACTTAACTAACTCAATGAATTTCCTCTTGGTTCATGTAGCCAGCCGCACTAACCAAGACTTTTCATGTTTTCTTCTTGACAATTGCAAACTTTCCTCCACTCTAGGATATATATAACTATGGCTAGCCCCTGAATCAATTAAAATAGTACATGGTTGGTTGTTAATCATACCTTCCACTTCAATCATGTACGACTGATATTCAGATTGCTTGTTGTCTAGGGCTACGTCAATCCTTGGCATTCTACTACCCATGTCCTCCACTATTTCATCCTGTTGTACATTGTGGACAGTTCTCAATTTATCATTTTTGTGGGGGAAATCTATGCACCTATGGTTTCCTTTACAACCCCAACATTCCATAGGTGGCAATCTTGGCATTTTCCCATCCACTCCAACCTTCTTGGGATCTCTAAAATATGGTTGTCCCTGAGGATTGTTCCTAAAAAAGGGTGGCATAGTTCTCTTCTTCCTCCTATCCATCTTGAATTTCTTCTTGTCTTCCCAAGCCTTCCGGAAAGCAGGCTTCTCTCTTTGCTGCTCATATAAGCTTTTCTCCCTCCTTATCGTTTCTTCCATATTTTTTGGGTTATCATACTGAATCTTGTCCCCAATGGAAGCCCACTCAGATACCTTTGAATCTTGACGGTCTCATCTTTGATGAATGAAACATACTTCAGTAACTCCAAAAATCTTCTCTCGTATTCATCAATGTCATGCTTCCCAGCTTAAGTTCAAAAAACTCTTTCATCTTTCTGTCATGGTATCTTTTAGTCAAGTATTTCTTCTTGAAATACCTCTTGAATTATTTCCAAGTGATATCTTTCTCTCTAATGTGTTGCACCTACACAAGTTGATCCCACCACATGGATGTTTTTCCGTTCAGTTGATACATTGCAATTCTTCCTTCTGCATGAGAGGAATAATTCTACAGTTGGAAATATTTCCTCATGCCAAGCAACCATGTTTCAGCATCTTCCTCCTTCTTGTGTTCTGCATCAAACGTAGGAGGCTTAATCTTGTTCATTTCGCCCTTCAGTTCATCCACCCCATATCTCCTATGTTTTATGGTAGGAGATGGGCTTGAACTTATGTGTGCCTCCTTATTGGAGTGTTTCGGGGAGTGACGATGATTCCTACTAACGCTTCTCAATCTTCTTTTCTTCTCAGGATTCTAGTGACTCCCCGTTTTGCTCAAGTCTCTCTCTTTGTCCAACTTCTTTTCTATTCTTTGTTTTGAATTCTCCCTGTTTTCCTTAGCTTTCATGAGGTTTCTACTATCTTCTCAGTGAGTTTGGGCATCTTTCTGCAATCTTTCTATGATTTGCATCATATGCCCTTCCTTATTTATCTCTTCTCCATGCCCATTGGATTTCGACCCTTCAACTCCTAAATGAACATCCATTCCTTTTGCTTCATCTTCGAAACTGGAAGCAATCTGTGCTTCTTCCATTTATTTTGCACTCAGTGGCAATTCCATTTGGTTTTGGCGCTCGTTGAACTTCTACAAACACAACATGCAAACAACCAAAATCTGTTGGGCCATTATTCCTTAACAAATCCCACAGCATTCATAGACAAATCTAATTCAAGAAAACGTTCAGTTTTCATTCTCTATGATTCTCATTCAATCAAGAATACCTGTAGATTTCTTCTTTCGGAGCTCTGCTCTGCTAAGTTTTTAGGCACTAGCCCCTTTCTCTTAGTTCCCAACCCATGCGACCATGGGTCGTGACCAAGAGCTGGATCAATAAGTGCATACTCGGGCCTTTGGACTCAAAAATTTTTAAAGCAAAACACAACAGTCACTCATAGTTATGAGTTACCGAACTTGAGCAGTAGGGTGGATCAACGGTCCACGTTTACCCAGCATCCAACAGACAACACTCATTGTGGAGCCTCGGGCATTTGTGTTCTGGGACTTTGGGACTTCAGAAGATTTCACATCCGCACACCCTGAACCATTAATCTCTGAACACTCCCACGTCACCTTAGGTGACATTATTACGTTACGTCACTTAAAGTTTTCCCAATTGAGGGGGCATGCAATAGTGGTTTGGAGTAACCCACCTTTCATCCCGCATTTCTTCTAACGCTGACATGTAAACCCTCGGTGAAACCATGGTTCGAATTGTGGGACCACCTTGGATAATTATCTTCCATGCAACTTGGGTCCCCACAACGTCTCTTGTCCAATGATCTTGATGTATCATGATCAACGCCACTATGGTTCCTTCGACCCTTAAATTTGTTACGTAACCTTGGGTCACACTGACCATGCTCACACGGGATGCCACATGGCGGAATACTAGCGATTGATACATGGCCCATTCATATGGGTGACACTCGTAACGTTCCAAATGCCATTTCAATCTTCCACGGGTCCTAAACCCACTGACACATGGCACACATCCCATGTGTCCACGTCACCTCTAGGTGACGCCATCATGACTCACCACTTCGACTCTTCAAGCTTCAAGATTTTCAACTCCTCTATGCTCGCTTTTTCCCAGAGCGCTTTTCCTCGAAGTTCACGATATACCAACGCATGTCCTCCTTTATGATCAATGGCTATGAGCGACTTTGGCACTTCAAGCTTCGGGAGTTTCGAAATCATAGCACTTGCCTCCTCTCGAAGTACTTCCACCTGAAGTACATGATCTCTTGACACGTGTCCTTCACAACAGACAGTTGTGATCTACTTCAAAACTTCGGGAGTTTGTCACACTCCACACTTGAAATCCTCCGAAGTGAATTTCCTTTGCCTTCTTGGACACGGATCTAACGGTCCAGAATCTTTTCCTACGATCTACGGTGTAGATCTCCTTCAGAATTTTGTGCCTCAGCACATTCCACTTCTCCCAATTGCTAAACTCTGAAAGGCTTCCAGGATAACCTTCCTGCACCTTCTCCTGATCTGACGAATGTAAAGGACTCTCCTTTTTCCAAACAGATCCTATGGCTCCAATACCCCAAGTGTTGAGCACTCTCTCTCTCTGGTCAAATACCACATCGGTTGTGGTTTTAATCTACTGCTACTCCTCCTGAGCTTTGTAACATGGCCAAGTAACCCCTTGGCACTCAGAAACATTCTAAGGTTCAAAATTAGTTCCACCGAACACCATTTCCAGCCGAAACCTTGGGTCCAAAGACCACTTATCTAGCCCATCCAAGATCAGCGTTGAAACCATGGGCTATGATACCAATTTGTAACATCCCCAACCATCAACCCTTACTGTCGGGAAACGCTACTATGCAGAATATATATACATATATTTATAAATAATATGAATTAAATCAAATTAACATATTTAACATGAATTTATGGCTATCATATAGACTTAAACAGAGTTATCAACGATTCAAACTTGCAACGGAATTAACATGAATCACATATAAATTAGGTATAGAATTAATGCTTATCTTTTAAACTGGCGTAACACCACCAACTGCGTGCAGACCTTCCATGAACCTCCCAGCCTTATATCGCGCTGCTCATCACTATCAACAGTAGGTCACCCCCGAGTTGGGAATAAGCTCCACCGGGCAAGGGAATCCTAGGCTAGGCAAGGTTAACGGAAGACACACATTTTATGAGGAAGGATTCTCTCCTAGGAGCCACTTATGCCCACTTCTCACAGACTCTCATTCCCCACATGCCTATCCCACCCCAGGAGTATACACCTTCATTGTCATGAAGACAGTCCTTCAGTTGCTAAACCTCCCTTTCCTTAGACTTCAGCAATAGGTCGGACTGGAATTCTTCGAGATCTGTGGCAGTTATAGGACCCCTTCCAGGATTTCTCACTCCCTCTATGCACTCTCTCACCTGGAGAGAGTCGCTCACAGGCCTAACAACCTGTTTCTTCAACCACAACCACCTCTCTCACCTGGAGAGAGTGTTGCACACAGGCCTGTCAACCTACTTCTTCAACTCCGTTCCAGCACAAGGAAGACAACAAAATGGCTCAGCAAGGAACGGATGACAGTAACAAATCACACTTAGCCAAGGGACTCCATGGCCACAACATCCCACAGTTATAACACACACGGCATAGACAATTACGGTATGCTCAGGTTTCACAAACAATAGAAACCCAGACAGTTTAGCACGAACTCAGATTTGCAGTATGGATAAACCCAAGTTCATAGGACACACAGGTCGGCCTTTCCCTCCCGACTAGTTTCTCAGATGTGCGTGGTTATGCAGAGGTCCAATGCAGAGGTAAAACAGTACAGATTGAGGATGTGTCGGCTTCTCAGGGAAAACATCATGGGTTGGCCTCACGATTTCGTTATTCAGAGCTGCATGAGATATGCATACCGAGATCAGATGCAGAGGTAACACTGTTCAGACAACAGATCGAGAAACTAGCAGAACGAACCCCCATCATGGCTCAATACTTGGGTTAAATTTCATGTGCCTGGGCCGACACATGTCGCCCATGAAGCTGCATTCACTCCATCAAGTATGTGTTCCCTTTTTCACACGTTGGAGTTGCATGTGTTGCCTCTCCCATGACTTAGGATAAAATCATGTTGTCACACAGCTTTGGAAGAACAATAAATTATTATTCAAGGACTTAAGCCCTCAAGCTTAGCCCCTCTTCCAACCTTTCAACTCCCTCTCCCTTACCCATCCTTGTCGAAGCTTAGTCCCCCATCACTCTTTCTTCGTGGTCGATTAGCATGCAGCGATGTTTTATATTATATTCATGATCTGCATAATTACATATACAAAATCAGGCTCCTATCCTAATACTTACGCTCTCCCACCTAATAAACACATAAGCCCACTAGCTTATCAATACTCGGCTCACCAGCCTACAAAACATGATTACAATTCATAAACATGCTTACAATTCATAATATAATTGGGGCACTATCGGGGGATATTACAAATACCATTCTCATGTCTCTCTTTCACCTCAACTGTTCCGTAAAATGTTGAAGCTCCCCAAGTCGATACTTACTTTCAAAGGAGAGGATTGCAGGGATTTCCTGAAAAAACATGATAATGGCATGGACCTCTTGCCTGAGTTCTTAGAGAATATCATGGCCATCCTTGAACATATTACCAGATTGCAGGTCAACTCATTCAAAAACCCCTTTCGGGAAATTTCTTGGTTATTCACCAAAGTGACAGGCCAAGAAAATACCGCCAGCATTTCCCGTATGATTCTTTATATATTATATTTTACTGTCAAGGAGAAATCCATTTTCGATTGGGGAAAGTTGATTTCCATTGAAATATCTTCCAAATTGTCACAGTATAAAAAAGATAAGAAATTGTTTATGGCTTCTTATTTCATTTTTGCAATAGAATATTGCTGTCAACTTCCTAAATTTTCTATCTATAAGAAGGTGAACTGTGAATTTGACCTAGTGACTTTTTGGTACCAAGCGTTGTGGAGACACAAAGCTTCTTTGCACTTTTATGAATTTTTCAATGATTTTGTCTCGATTTTTAAAGGATTGTTGTTTGGAAAAGATACACCCAGAATATCCTCCCAGGTAAGTATATTCCTGTATAAAAAGGGGACGTTGGAGAAAATGGAAAATGACAATGTTATTAAGATTTTCGGTTCTACGAAAAATCCCTCCTTTATTCCATGCCATATACTTGACAGAATGTTTATTACATAAGTTGCAAGGCAATATAATTTATGGTTTCACTTCTTTCATGAGAAATTAAAAAAGTAATGCATACCCTTGCCTTGGAAAATTAGGGACTTTGTATTCAGAAATATGAACAAAATTGATGAATTTGCAAACCACTTCCACAATTTGAATCTCAAGTATGATGAAAGGATAAAAGGGTTTGACCCTCACGGAATTTTTGTGGAACATATTTTAGTAGTGGGATTTAGCAATTCATTTATCCATATTGTTCTACAAGAAGAAGAAGATAATAACATGGGCGCTCCTACTCATAATGTTGGCGACTTGGAGATGGTACTCAGTACCAATGAATTTTACAAACATAAAGGAAAGGGTCGCATCGAGAAGAGTGCCCAAAACCAAACTATTACTCCTAAGACTACAACATCTCGGAGCAGTGCTCCAGTGGCCCACCAATCTAGAAAAGTGATCAACAGTAGTTCAAGCAGAGGAGGAGAAAAGAATCCCCCGCCGGGAAAAATTGAAAGCTCGCATAAACTTTGACTCAGGAAAAAGAGGAAAAACGTAGTGCAAGAGTAAGAAGACCATCGCGTAGAGAGTGATATCAATAGCTTCTCCCTTGAAGATATGGAACTCAAAGTAGACATAGAGAAAATGTTTCCCAACATTAATCACCCGAAAAGCGCAGCCCACCAGAATTTGTCTTTGGAAATCGTTGAGAATGAGACCTTCGACAAAGAAGAGTCATATGTTTTGTAGAGCGTTGTTTTTTATAAGGAATCCAAAAAAATGATTATTGAGAAAAGTGACGTAAAGAATAAGAAAGGAAAATCTCATTCAGAGGTTTACCTAAGAGATATGCGGCCTTCCCAGATTTATAGAATTCATAGAGCAATCAACGATGCATTGGACAACTCCATTGGTGCTCTCAAAGAGGAAAATACAAAGCTAAAAGAAGTATTAAGGAACTGGAAGAAACCTTAACGCCTCTTCCACTTCTTGCCATCCCTTTGGTAATTGTTGGACCCACTAATCCCACTGCTAAATTAAAAGGATCCTCAAACTTACTTACATCAGCCAGGAGCTATGTGGAGAATAATATAAAAAAAAAGAATTGCATTGATCACAGAAGCTTGGGAAATTTCAAAGAACATGATTTCTTTTGGCTTGAGGGTGCATTCCTTTCATGAGTATTTGCAAGACGACCTAAAAAATGAAGAAGGTTTTTACCGTGATGTTGTGGTACCCTTTGGTGTTAGATTTTCCAACATGAAAGAGCTAAGGAGAAGAGAGGAGGATCTTCCCTCTCCAAGTCGAATTAAACAGTTGAATGTGTGCTGGAAAGAAAAGATAAAAAACTTGAATAACAATGTTCAAATGTGCAGCCAAGCCATATCAAGGAGCGAATAACTATTTAAAATACTCACAGAGGTAGACTTATCCAGAAGCACTAACGAAGTCCAAGATCACAATTGATCCCCAACTCGGTGTTCCTAACAAAACAACATTTTGATGAGAAAGTTAATATTTTTAAAGGATTGTCAATTGAAAAGTTCTATGGTATACTTGAATATAATGAGGACGACATAGA
>JASDQU010242206.1:0-27922 GCA_032191745.1 Picea mariana
GGGATCGACATCGATGGTGGTTTTTGGATCGATCAGAGAAATTAAATGAAACTCAGTTCTATAGCAGATAGTAACAATAGGACTACCGCTACTCTTTCCCCTAAATTTTTTGCATGACCCACTTCATATAATTTGCAAAAGCTGAAAAATGAAACATCCAAACATGGATGATTTTAGGGGCTAAATTTTGCTCATGGGATAATTTTCCATGGTTTTTCCAAAAATGAGATTCGCTGTTTTAAAAATGATTCGCCCAAATTCTATAGGATAAAATTATTTTACCTTAAAAATCGCAATTTTTTTTATAAAAACTATATAAAATCCTTAGAAATTTGAATATTTTTACAAAAATATCGCCAAACATTTATAGCTGGCATATGAAAGATTAGTAAGATTTGCCAAGGTTTCTACATTTTAAAATAAATTTCCATCCTTAAAATCATCCCTGCATCCAGACATGATTTTGATAGGGGAAATGAGAATTCTACTGTTCAAGGTTTGAAAATTGTGAAAAAGGCAATGAGGTCGTGTAGTCTAGGGAATGATTTTTCTATGGGTTTGTTGGTGTGAGACTATTCCTATCCCTTGATTTCGGTGCCAGGAGAATGGAATGTCAGGTAGTGATTACATGAAATGGAGATGGAAACCTTCTCACTATGATCTTGAACCCACCCTCTCTAATTGTTCAATCGCTGCCTCCCACCTACATTCAACAACAAGACATTATCAAGGATGATGACATTGATTATCCCAACACCCAAATGGTTATACTCGGTACCCATACATCAGATAACGAACCCAACTATGTAATTCTATCTGAAGTCTTGCTCCATGATGGTACTCATGATGAAGATGGTGATGGCGGTATCAAACAACCCTTGGATAAAATGAAACTCGAAACCTCTGAAGGTGCAATTGGGAAGGTCTAAAGTTTTTCTAACATTCTAACTCCATTTTTATGAAGTTATAGTAATTTGATCAATTCTTATCTACAATTCATTTCTTGTTATAGGTTTGAATAGTTCAACAGATAAACCATCCGAAGGAAGCGAATTAGGCGAGATACATGCCTCAAAATCCCACAATCATTGCAACAAAGAATGTGAATGCATATGTTTATGTGTTCGATTACAGTAAACACCCAACCAAGCCTCCCCAGGAAGGGCGTTGCAATCCGAAATTGTGGCTTCAAGGCCACGAGGCTGAAGGTTATGGCTTGTCTTGGAGTCCCCTCAAGGAAGGCCATCTGTTGAGTGCTTCAAATGATGCCCAAATTTTACTCTGGGACATCACTGCAGCTCTCAAATCCCCCAAGGTGGTGGAAGCCAACCAAATATTTAGGGTATGCTTTTGGCTTCCTCCATTCTCAACATATCTTTTGAAACCCTAGCTTGTTTTGGGAATCTTTCAAATTGTAAGTGACAATAATAAAATCCTAATTATTCTGGTTTCTTGATGTTTTATTTTTAGTTTGATCATATATTCAAACAGATATAGGTTAGAGGCTTACTAGATAGAGGAATCAATCATTTCTTTCTAAAGCTCACCAATTCTCCATGAAATAGATATTGCAAAAATTGCAGGAAGCCCACGAGAACAGATCCATGGGTCAGTGAGTGAGGAGACCTGAAAACATGGGTTGGGACCGCTGCAGGTATTTTCTGAGCCTTGAAAACATGGGTTGGGACTGCTACAGGTATTCGTTGAGGAGAACCAACCATGATCAATAAGAGAGAAACCTCAGACCCAGTCTGCTAGAGTCCAAATTTACCAGAATAGAATTGTAGGCCAAATTTTCTCCCAACGAAAGGTAGAATCTCTTTCTATTTGATATACAGCTGGCAATCTGAAGGTTCAGTTCAAATTGCAGGAATAAGTGGTTGAATAATTGTAGATTGCAAGCAATATGAGGAGGTAAGAAGAGAAGTCGGAGCGATGCAGCACATGGGCAACATGCGAACAACCAACGATTCAACACAACATGCAACATGTGACAATTCCAATAAGGTGGGAAGTCAAGGGAATTTCGATGGTTAAGATTGGAAAATTGTTTAACATTTAATCTCAAGATCTAATGCTAGACTTAGTTCTAGCATTTCTTGAGTTCGAAAAACTTACTCCTGAAATATGCATCTCAAAGTGCTTTAAGCTAAGATCTGGTTCAGGGGTTTCTCGAGAAGAGGCCAAATAAGGCCTCATAGTTAAAACTTTGGACTAAAAACCAAATGGGCATTGAAAAATTGCATGACATTGTTTAAACTTTGGTTAAATCCATTGGTTTCCATGCCAGAGTAATAAAACTTTGGAAAATCAATTACTATTAGTCCCTGCAGCCCTAAGGGAAGGGACTAATAACCACCTGCAAAAAATATTTTATTAGATTTAACATTGATTTATTAATAACATTAGTCATTTGTGTTGCATTACATTCCATGTTTTTGTATAATAACCCTAGAACCAAAGGTTTTATTAGATTTAACATTGATTTATTTATTTATAAGTAAGTGGTTTTATATATAAGGGCCTTCAAAAAACTAGACCATAGTTACAAAAATTTGATAACAACTGGATTGTAGTTACTGAACTGCCCCAAAAAGGAGAAACCAGTTCAACCAACCGGGTAAGTTTAGCATCTGAGAGCCTACCAGTCTTAAAGAACAAAGCTAAGCTAACTAAAGGGAAAACTATTAAAAAGAAAAGATCCCTTSAGRGGTTAGACACCTGGCAAGTAACCTGGCCACRRCTYCTCCTCAAYRGGTGTCCCTTTGTTTKCCAAATGCATGTCATCGTCCACGGTKCACTCGTCCCTGTTGGCAGCTGTCATGGCGTCTCCCGACGGAGTGTGCACATGCTGGCCTGTGGCTGTGACCGCTTCCATGTCCTCATGCTGAACTTGCTCCGCAACGACCTCTGCTACACTCTACGTCCTCAAATTTCTGTCGTCGCCTGCCGAAGAAGGCGCCCCTGCTAAAGCCGTGCCTGCTGGGTAGGAGGGAGAGGCGTCTTGGAAGGTAGAAAGGAGCTAGAGGAGGGTTGAGATCCTTCCGTCCAAAAGCTACATTCAAAATTGGAGGTCCTCCATTCCCTGACGGAGTTCGAAGACCAAATCATAGAGGATGGTGAAACTCTCTTTCAGCTGCAGATCAGGCTTGGAGTCAGTAGACGCTGACATGTTGTTTCGGTTGGCTCGAACAGGAGGTGGTGCCCCCATGGGAAACTTTGAGGAACCAACAACCGGTGCAAGGGAAGGATTGAAAGGTCTGGAGGTTGGTGGAGCGGCAAGGTGGCACAAGGAAGAGCCCGACAAGCTTTCAATTATGGCTAAGCACTCAAAGCGAGAGATAGGCGAGGTGGAGGAAGTGAGAGGTGCTAACTCAGGCAGCAGAAGCGGCGAGGAAAGTGTTGAGGGTGAACCAGGGGGAGAAATCGATGCACGAGGCCGAGGAGGATGCCAAGGAGAGCCCCTTCGCGGCCGTCCTTGTTGACGCGGCATGATTTGAAAGTGGAAATGGATTTGGTGTTCCAGGAAAATGTGGAGAGCCTGGAGAAGGCCGGGACCTCTGAGCACCATGAACGTGCAAGCAAAACCAGGCCAGGGCAGCAGAGGAATGCTGGAGTCGGTTCTAGAGAGAGGGAGAGGAACACAAGCAGATGGAGAAGCCATAGAACAATGCATAATGGAGGTCGAGTGAAACAAAATTAATGCCATTGCAAACGACGTGAAAGCCAGTTAATGCTAGGTAGAGTCGGCGGTGGTCGGCACGAGCTGGTCACATGGCTCGCTGCCTTGCTGGCTTGTCCACTGTCCCTCTGTACGCCAAGTGGTCGGCACTATCACCCCATCCGGGGAGATTTAACATTGATTTATTAATAACATCAAACATGCCTTTTTACAAAACCATGGTAATAATACTTGCTAGCAACTTTTTTCCAACAGAAAATTGCGCATTATATTGATAATATAATTTTTAATACAAAAAAAAATTCATCCTGAAATATTTTTCTCCCACAGTCTTTCATCAAAAAATCAAAAACTTGTTGTCTTGTGTCTGCAACCCACACAAGATCATGAAGTTTTACATTATCTATTGTAAGAGCCAGAGTCCTTCTAACCACACTATACTATGTGATTTAGAATTACATCTATACAAAAAAACTACTATGAACTATATTAAGTTGAGAAATAAAGTAGGGCCCTCCTCCCCCTATGTCCATGGATTAAAATTGATTTTTCGTTCTGGCTTCAACAACGCCTTCTTGGACAACTTATCAGCCTCCATGTTTGATTCATGATAGATATGTGTATATTTGATCGAAGAGAGTGAGATATGTATCTCTCTAATCTTGTCTTTCCAACATTCTAAGGCATTGACCTGCAGATTCCCTTTATCATTTAACCAGTTTATAACAATTTTTGAGTCACCCAAAACCTGCATGTCTACTATGTGTAGTCTCCTCGCCAAAGTGAGAGTGGACCATACTCCAATAAGTTATGCTCTTGTATTTGTGCCTGTGCCACAATTGTAGGTCCATTTATAAGCAATGTTCTCATTGGTCTTAATCAAGCCCCCTGCTCCACTCTGTTGGTCGTTTGATAGAGTTGCTCCATCAAACCATCCCACCACCCAAAAAGATGTTGATTTTTCAATAAGCTAGGTTAAGCATGTAGTTTGTTTCGATTTTGAATTTGTCTTAACCATAAACAAGAATGTTGCAGCAACTAAGATAAAAAGAAGAAACACCATGAACAAGAACACAAGAAGTTTCCTAGGAAACCCTTCTCAACAAGGGAAGAAAACCCAACCAAATCCTTCGCTATATTCTTCAAGAGAAATACCTTCACCACCGATAAGACTTAACACACAAGAGGGTTCTCAAACCCTAGAAGACTAGCACCCAAGAGAGGTGCACACTTTTCCCAAGAAGATGTACTTGCTGAAATTTCCAAACTTGTGTGAAGGATATGATTCCACAATGGGGAATCTTCCTTTACTTATATTAGACTTGTCCTATCAAAAAAAGTGTCTATTAGCACAATAGGGCTGACCTCTCTAAGTCACATTATAATTAAAATTAACTAGATTAATTATCTTTTAAATTTATTACTAATCACATTAAGGTGGGGCCAACCTGTACCCTTTACATTACAATTAGGGTTACAGGCATGTCTGACTCTTGAACAATATAGCAAGGGATTTGATACACCCACTAGTGCTCATCCACTAGGGGTACATCCATAGAGATGTCCATATCTCTAGATCACTGCATTACATAGAAGAACCAGTTCTTCACACGTTCACCCATGCTCGTCCACAGGCACGTCCACTCAACATATCTTCTTTCCCACTGCATCACATAGGAGAGTCATCTGGAGTTTCTCGTCAAATATTTTGCTCAGAGGAGTCTAATACATCATCTTCATTTATGTTCTCATGACGATGCACCCAACACTTTGGGATTTCACACTTTCACCTTGTGCTCAGCCACAAACATGTCTGACTCAACAGATCGTCTTTCCCACAGGATAATCATATGGAGTTCTTATCAACTCTCTGAATGGAGGAGGTCATCTCTACGTTCCAGATCTGTCTCAGATAGGAACCACATACTCTTCTTAGGGGCTTTGTCTCAGGTTTATAAGTTGGAGAAAGTATCACATAGATGCAATGATCCACATCTCACAGGTTTGTAATCTGGAGAATGTCTCACATAGCGGCAATCATTAACACTCCCTCTCAGCTAGGGAGGCATTTTCTACCAGTCCAAGTCTCTCACAAAAATACTTGAACTTTGTCTTGGCAAGTGGTTTGGTGAAGATATTTGCAATTTTTTCATGAGTAGAAAGATACTACACGTGTATTGTATTTCTCTGCACCATGTCTCTGATATAGTGATACTTGATTTCAATGTGTTTTGATCTGTCATGAAACACCGAGTTCTCAGAGATATTTACACAGCTCTAGTTATCACAATGAATAGTAGTAGGATCCATATCATGATCTAACAAGTCACTCAGAAATTTGCGAAGCCAAACTGCTGCACAAACTGCCACACTCAGTGCAATGTATTCTGCCTCTGCGATGCTTAAAGCCACAAAGCTTTGTTTTCTGCTACACTAGGAAACCATGGCCTATCTTAAGGTGAAGCAACAACTGGAGGTGCTCTTTCTGTCTACTGCACTTCCTGCCCAATTTGCATCAGCATATCCTTGTAGGCTCAAGTCCACATTAGATGCATATCTCAGGCCATAACCAATTATGCCTCATAAGTATCTCAATACATGTTTTGAAGCTATCCAGTGTGTATGTTTTAGTTGGCTCATAAACTGGCTAAGCACATTTATTGCATAGAAAATGTCCGGTCTGGTGTTAACCAGATACATCAAAGATCCAATCAAGTATCAGTATAAGTGTGGATCTACATCTCCTAAATCAATATCACTAATTTTCTTTAAATCCATTACCATTGAAGTAGGCATGGATTTGCATTCTGTCATACTGAACTTTTTTAGTATCTCCATAGTATATTTTTCTTGACTTAGGAAAATCTCATCTGTTCTTTGCCATACTTCTAGTCCCAAGAAATAATGCATCAAGCCCAAATCCTTCATTTCAAATTTAGTAGTTAATGCTTGTTTGCATTCAACAATGAGTCTCTCTGAACTAGTGAGGAAAATATCATCCACATATAAGACCAAAATTAGACACTCATTGCCATCAATGTGATAATACAAGTTTGGATCAACAACACTTTTGTTGAAGCCCAAACTCATTAGAAGTCCATCCATTTTCTTGTACCAAACATGTGGTGCTTGCTTTAGACCATATAGGGTTTTCTTCAACTTGCATACATGATATTTTTCATTGTGTACAACAAAACCTTCTCGCTGCTCAATATAAACTTCTTCCTCAATTTCACCATTGAGAAAAGATGTCTTTACATCCATCTGATGTAGTTTCCAACCCATGGAAGAAACATGATAGATCAGATGGAGGTATATCTGGCTACTAGTGAAAAAGTTTCATCATAGTCAACTCCCTCTATTTGTGAAAACCCTCTGGCCACAAATCTTGCTTTGTATTTTTCAATGCTTCCATCAACAACATGCTTGATTTTGTAAATCCATTTGGAAGTCACTGTCAACTTTCCCTCTAGTCTTGGAACAACATCCCATACATCATTTTTAATAAGGATTGATATTCTTCAATCATGGCATCTTGCCATAGTTGTTCACTTGAAGCTTCTCCATGACAAGTTGGATCTGAGTCAATAATTTGGGTCATGGCTGAAAGGTAGCTTGAGAATCTTTTTGGTCTCTTGCTTTCTCTGGTTGTTCCTTGTGAGGCTGTATGCCCTTCTGCTTCTTGTAGAGTTTGTCAGGCCCAAGCATGAATTTTATGTCCAACTGTAATGTCTCTGGGTATGTTTCTTGGAGAAACTGAATATTCTTTAGAAACTGGATCAACTGGAGCTATTGGTTCATCCAGAATAATATTTGTCTCCCTTTGAACTGTTGAAGGGGGAGAAAGTATTGTTTCACTATCGATTTCCATCTGAGCTTCTCTGGATTTCTGGAAGGCTACTTCTTCTTAAAAATTAGCATCTTTGCTTACTTCAATTTGTCTATGACCTGGAATGTACATTCAATATGCTTTTGTGGATTCATTATATCCTACAAATGTGCTCTTTCTTCCTAAAGGTTCTAGTTTGAATCTCTTTTCTTTGGGTACATGAAGATATACTAGACATCCAAATATTCTAAAGTGTCCGATCTCAGGCTTCACTTTGGTGAATGCTTCTTCTGGAGTAATGTTCTTCAGGATCTAATGAGGACTTCAGTTTTGAACATATACTGTTGTCATATATGCTTCTTCCCATAGTCATAGGTAGACTCTGATCATGTATCATTGCTTTAGTTGCCTCAATGATAGTTTTGTTTTTCCTTTCAACAACCCCATTTTGTTGAGGGTTGTAAGGAACCGTGAACTCCCTCTTGATTCCTTATTCAATACAAAAACTGTTGAATTCTTTTGAGGTGTATTCTCCTCCATTATCCAATATTAATATTTTTATTTTTCTTTCGGTCTGGTTCTCAATTTGAGCTTTGAATTCTTGAAATTTTGCAAGGACTCCATCTTTGTTCTTTAGAAAGTAAATCCAAGTTTTCCTGGAGTGATCATCTATGAAGAGTACATAGTATAAGTACCCATTTAGATATGCAACATTCATTGGCCCACATACGTCTAAATATATCAAGTCCAATATTTCCTTGGATCTATTGTCACTGCTTGGAAAGGATCCTTTAACATTTTTTCCAAGGGCACAACCTTTGCAAACACCTTTATGCTGAATCTGTATCTCTGGTAGACATGTTACCATTTCCCCTAGAGATGGAAGAGCTCTATAATGAATGTGAGAAAGTCTTCTATGTCATAACTCACTCAAGATGATAGTGTCATGTAATAAGGATTGGACTAGTTTGATGGTCAATTTGTACAAGTTGTTTTCTCGGACACCAATTACCTTGGAAGAGCGTATATGAGAGTCTGTGTGCCATGCAAGAACTCTTTCTTGTGAGAATGTAATTTTGTATCCTTTGTCTTCCAAGGCCGAAATAGAGACAAGGTTTCTCTTCATTCCGGGTACATATAATACTTATTCTAATTTAAGGTGCATATCTGAATGTAGTTGGAAGGTGGAAGTTCAAACTCCTCTCACATTGTATCTTGCATCATGTCCAAGAACAACATGTAGATGTGTCTCTTTCTCAACGAAATGTGTTAAATGATTTCTAAGTTCGGTCATGTGCCTAGAGGCACCACCTTCAATTAGCCAAGTATTTTCATTGATAGGAACCATACCTGAGAGTGCTGAGATGTTGATGTCTTCATTCCTTTGAGGTATTGTCTTCCTTGAAATAATCTTGCTTGAATCATCAAGCTTGCCTCCCATCATGTTTTTACTCATCTTCACAAACCCTTGTCAACTAGGCTAGAAATTCTAACGACTAGGCTAGAACTTTTAGGTTTTGTTGGGTTTATGACTACCAATGATAAGCCTTGAGAAATATGATAGCCCTGGTAAGTTGAGGATCTTCTTCAAGGAGTTGCAGAAATACAATTATGAACTTTTCTGCAGAAATTGGCGAAACCCTAGGGCCAAAAAATCAAAATTCTCGAAAATGCAATCTGAGACTTGTTGGAGGTGCGCTGAAGGAGGACGTACACACCTATTTCCTTTTTAGCCCCAAAATCCAAGTTTTAAGTGCTGAAAACCCTCAGAAGAGTAGGTCGTACGAAATTTCTGGAAACCCTAGGAGGGTCGTACGGTTTCTATAGAAGTGAGAGAGAATGGATGGAAAGTGTTTGTGCAATGGGATCTTTAGGACCTATGCTCTGAAACCATGTTGATTTTTAAATAAGCTAGGTTAAGCATGTAGTTTATTTCAATCTTTCATTTTTCTTAACCATAAACAAGAATGTTTCAATAACCAAGATCACAAGAAGAAACACCATACACAAGAACACAAGAAGCATCCTGGGAAACCTTTCTCAACAAGAAAGGAAACCCAACCAAATCCTTTTCTATATTCTTCAAGAGAAATACCTTCACCAACAATAAGACTTAGCACACAAGAGGGTGCTCAAACCCTACAAGACTAGCGCCCAAGAGAGGAGTGCACTTTTCCCAAGAAGATGTACTTGTTGAAATTTCCAAACTTGTGTGAAGGATATGATTCCACAATGGAGAATCTTCCTTTACTTATATTTGACTTTTCCTATCAACATAAGTGTCTATTGGCACAACAGGTCCGACCTCTCTAAGTCACATTATAATTAATATTAACCATATTAATTATCTTTTACATTTATTACTAATCACATTAAGGCGGGGCCGACCTGTACCCTTTACATTACAATTAGGGTTACAGGCATATATGACTCTTGAACAATATAGCAGGGGATCTAATACACCCACTAGTTCTCATCCACTAGGGGCACATCCATAGGGATTTCCATATATCTGGCTCACTGCATTACATAGAAGAACCAGTTCTTCACACGTTCACCTATGCTCATCCACATGCAGGTCCACTCAACAGAGCTTCTTTCCCACTACATCACACAGGAGAGTCATCTGGAGTTTCTCGTCAACTTTGCTTCTAAGAGGAGTCTAATACATCATCTTCATTTATGTTCTCATGACGATGCACCCAACACTTTGGGATTTGACACATTCACCTTGTGCTCATCCACATGTACGTCCAACTCAGCAGATCTCCTTTCCCAAAGGATAATCATATGGAGTTCTTCTCAACTCTCTGAATGGAAGAGGTCATCTCTACATTCCAGATCTGTCTCAGATAGGAACCAAGTACCCTTCTTAGGGGATTTCTCTTAGGTTTTTAAGCTAGAGAAAGTATCACATAGCTACAATGATCCACATCTCACGGGTTTGTAAGATGTAGAATGTCTCACATAACTGCAATCATCAACAAAAGAAAAGTGAGGACTCTTGGAAGATCTTAATTTATGTGTTGTTTTTGCAGGATTTATCATGATCATACCACCAAGTGTCTTGTATACAATTGAGTGGATAGAAGGGCACATATTTTCAAATATAGTCATGTTGCACTCCAACCATATGTTCTAGAAAATAATACATGTCAGATTGTGAATTTTTGGTTCCTTCTTTATCCAACAATCAAAACAATCGATTATTGTGGATCCTCCCCAAGTAGTCCTCAAATTTAGGCCACTTAGAATTCTTTTCCAAACTTTTTGGGTAAAAGGATAAGTGTTTAAAAGATGATTTAGTAATTTAGGTTCCTTAAAACAAAGATAACATATATTTGGGCCTTCCCACCCCCTTCCTTGTAAATTATCCCAGGTCAAAATCTTGTTTTCCATTGCAAGCCATATAAAGAGTTTTATTTTTAGTGCTAGATCCCACTTCCACATAGTTCAGCTCCATCCCGAAGATTTTTGCAACCAAGATTTTGTAGCTAGAGCCCGATAAATATTTTTTACATAAATACAGCCTGAATTGTCCCCCCAATCCATTGAAGCTCATCGGGCCTATCCAGGAGCACAATCCATGTCTTTGCTAACCCCCTGCAAAATCGGTCCCATTCCAAAGCCAAGTGACCTATAAAATTTAAAACTGTACTATGTTTCCACTGTGAGAAAATAACGCCTTGACGCAACAACCCACAAGCCTGAAAAAGATAATATTATCAATGATGTAACTTACCCTCAGATATTATCAATGATGCATGAAAAACAATAATTCGATTAATTGTTCAAGGCATTAATATCATGATTTTCCCACAAAGTATTATTACAAGGAACATATTAAACTTATGTGATGGCTTCACATCACGAAGAATTCTCAATTCCCTTTTTCCTTATATTGTTCAAACACACTTCAAATAAAATCAACTAATTATGAAAAGTAGGTCATTATGCATGTTGATTCACTTTTAAAATAAAATAATTAATATATATATATTCTCTTTCCTTGAGAGGTTAAAAATATATATATCTATTTTGATTTTCTTGTTCAATTGCAACTTTACCAAATGTTTCCTTGCTTTTTGGATTTTGAATTGAAAGGTTAAAAGTTCAAATACAAACGTTGTCTAAAAAATGGGTAACTTATTAATCCTAACCTCAACCAAATTACAACCTTACTCATTTTCACATCAATATAGCTTGTGCTTATGTGTCTATATGAATGTTCGTTAGTCTATCAACCCTAACATAAGGGATACTCTGGAGATGGAACAAACAAAACATGTTGATCATTTCCAAACTAATGTTTAGCCACCATACTTCGTTGCCTTGCAAAATTCAATCTCACCAGGGTTAAAAACCTGGTTGACATTTTATTAATAAATTGGCAAAGCAAAGCACCTTGATATGAGACCACCTAGGCCCTAAGCATTAAGACTACTCATTTGTGCTATTGAATTACTAAGATCCCATACAAGAGGTTGTATGTATGCTTGTGATTTGCTTGCTTTGGTCAAAATCTCATAATCATCAATCAAGTGTAAAAAGGAACACAACCAAAGGAGCAAAGTCTACTTCGTGAGGCTTCTTCAAAATTTTAAAGGTGGTCCGTGAAAAATCCATTAATGAATGAGAGTAATACATATGCAATGTGAAAAATGCGAGGGAATCCAACTAGAAAATGAAATAACAACAAACCATGGAGATTGGATTAGACAATAGAAAGATCAAGCATACATCTAGTCAATATGGATACATTTAAAATGTCACAATCATCAATCAAGCATAAAAGGAACAAAGCTAAGGGAGCAAAGTCTACGTGGCGAGGCTTCCTCAAAATTTTAAAGGGGATCAGTAAGTCAATCGACTTGGGCTTAGTTGAGGCCTCAATAAATGATGACATATTGGGTGAAGCCATGAATATCTGTTAGGTATTGCTAAATTATGAGCATGAAGTGCATATAATTTTTAGTTTCATTTCTCAAGGACAACTGAAAATCAATGCGTAGCAAGTCCCAAAGAATATTCCATTGTGAGAAATTCAATGGTGACACCTGCATCCAACTACTGAAACACATTTGCTATGTCAAGAGGATAAAAGGATGATGTTGATTTCCTTAAAAGTTTACATCAATGATCTAGGTTGAATTCTTGGTCCCAAGGCCTAATAGAATTATGACATTTTTTTTTCATCAGGTGTAAATATGATATACCTCAAGTGTTGCTCCACTGCCCACGATTATCCATAGCCCTGATGGAGTCACCATGATATCACATGCCTTGATTCACTACCAACAAGCAATTGTATCCTTCACAAAGATATATGCATGTCCCCTTCATTAAATATACTTCCTTTCTAAATCCTTCCCTTTGAGTTTTATATATGCTTTAGCAATCAATAGTTGGGGAAAGCAATGACCTTTACAAGCTTGATAGGGGATGCCTACCCAACTATTGGGATTTATTTAATGGTTTACTTCACCTGGTTATTGAAGTGATTCCATTTTTATTTTTGTCCCACAAATTTACAACTTTTCGCCCTTCACATGACTAGTTGATTTAGTGTGTGAGTGGATCCATTAACACATAAACTTGTTCACCAACTAGCATGCAAGGATATCTAGTGATTAGTCACTAATTTGGAAGATCATAGAACAACCACTTACACATCATTTCCATAAATTCCAACTTTGATTTAAGATCATATATCCTTCAGGTTTCTTATTAATTGGGAATAATCATGCAGGATTTTCTAGGCTTATTTATGTGCTCGATGTTGCCACTATGAGATGAAGGCTGAAAACACGCATACATTGGTCCATAGTTGGTGTATGTGCTCGATGTTGCCACTATGAGATGAAGGCTGAAAACAGACATGCATTGGTCCATAGTTGGTGTACCAAAATTGTGTTGATATAACCTATATCATCTTCATGGAAAAGGAAATGTTCGAAATAAACCTACAACAAGTATCAATTGTATATCAAAAGAGAGACAACCATTCGAGATAGCGTGCAGAGCTTGAAAAGAAAACCATGCATCAAGTGCAAAGCCAAAACATGCTACCAATATTAAAAAAAATATATAAACAACACAAAACATTGCATAACACTTGTCAGCTAGTATACATCATGGGAAAATTAAATGCTAATGCACCCCCTAAAATGGCTCATTACAAGGAAATACTACAAATGAAAGTAACCTGTCTAGTGCTTGTTGAAAAGGGTTTTGACACTTGGCTAAAATGCCCCTATTTTTAGTGCTCATTGCTTACATTTTAGCAGCTGAGCTTTATATTTGAGGTTTGATAGATGGATCAGGGTTGAATACTAAGTTCTTTGACAAATCTTGAATCCCTAACGATGTTACACACTCCTCTATTTCTTGTTCAACAAAATTATCTCTAAATTCACCTCTACAACTCATTAGCTTCAATGACCTAGATGCTCCACAAGCATTTGGAAGTGATAAGATAATGAAAATAAGGTGAGATTATGTCTCATCTACTTGAGAAGCTCCATAATCAATGACCAACTCTATCCCTTCAAACATGTTGACACTCTTAGTGAATTGGGTTTCGAGATAGAGTGGGATGGAATATCAATATTCAATGGAAAATCATATTCCTCACCCGTGCACTTGAAATGAGTCTTCAATCATTCCCCACTATATTCCAATCATATATCATCACCATAGTTTGAGATTGCCTCAACTTTGTAGATCTTTCCAAAATTTGAAATCCTCCAAAAACAAAAAAACCATTTACCAAAAGCTAACCTTCTTTTGACACGAGAAGTGCATCAATATTATGCCTCTTTGTAAACATGGTCCACTTAAGCTAGATCAGAATCGCAGACACTTCTTGTAGGTGCCCCATGTAAATGCATGAATATGGAATTCAAACTCTAATTTTTTATCTCTAAGCATTGCTTTTGCAACAACTATATTACTTCAAACCTCAAACACCATGTTTTTTGGCATTACTCCATGAAACATTTATCATAAGGAAATATCATGGAAATTACAACATTAGAAATTAAAAGCAAGCCAATGGTAATTTTATAATCCCCAATGGTGCCTACATACTTTTCATACATACTACACTTCAAATTTCTCTATTAACATGCGTGCATGGGACAGTCTGTGTTTACAAGATTTGTGAATTTTATTTTCTTAAGGCTCTTCATCTTGCTAAATATTTCCCATGTGTAGGCACAAAGACATAGTATTCATTGAAATGTTGAAATCAACGAAGCTAAACATTCAACATCCTTTTTCTTCATTGAAAAAGTCACCAATAGTTGTTCCACAAGTCGTTTCTGGGCACATGCATTACCATGGCCTTGAAACCACTCCTAAATTTTGACTCACTGTTTCAAGGAAACGTCTATTTCCCTTGAATCCTTATCCTTTACTAAGTTATTTCCTTTTGATTTGAGTAATGGAATTGCTAATATTTATGGAAAGTTAATACTAGTGTAGGTTTGAGGTATAGATCAATGTTAACTTTCAAACCCTTCTTTTTGCTCAATTTCTTATGATGTATTGAAGAAGATTCTCAAAATGTCACTGGATGAGCTCAATATAAGAATTTATGATTCTAGTTGTATAGCAGCTTTAACCTCTGAGAATTCAAATGCCACAAAGAATTCGAACGCCACATAAGGAGCTTTCAAAATAATCTTGCATTTATACTAGTAAAGCATATAGTTCAACAACACTTAACTTGTTCAAACCTAGTGATCCAATGTTTCAAAATATGTGTATGAAATTCAAGTCCCTAGGGTTAGGCTAAGCTAACAAACCATATATTGCAATGAACCATATCTAGCGAATGCCAATGACCATAAAAAAAGTAAATTCCCATTTGGTCATCTCCAACAAACAAAGTAAATATTTCAATAAACATCTCGATTGTAGGGGAGGTAAGCCCAGTACCCATCAGTTTATATGTCACAATAAATAATTTTAAAGGGGGTCGAATGGGCGAAGGCTCATGATAATATCGTTTTAACTTAGAAAACTGGACCAACATGCACCTGCAAATGAGGTCTCGATTCAACTTTAGTCATCAAGTTGTAGTAAGGGTGAGAAGGAGGAAGAAATTGAGGAGAAAATGAAAAGGTCTGCTCTGGACAACAAGTCTTCCAGCAGCCTAAGGAGGAAAAACTCAAAAAACAAGATCTTCTTGGATTCAAAATTCAGGAGATTGAAAACACTATAACCGGGATATAATCCAACATCCATTACAACTCAATCATAAACATCCATGTGAATCCTTCAATCATGAAAATTCAGTATCAGAGGCAATAAAGCATGGAAACAGGAAGCTGACTTTCATTAAACCAGAAGTCTCAGATCGAATTACATAACCATATAACCAACGTGCTTTATAAAAATTTTACAATGTGGGAGCGTAGCTCAACCATTGACCATAACAAAATATCAAAATAAATCCTATATACTCAGAACAATTTGCCACTAACAATAGAGGCGTGTTCGAGTCTTTGCTTTCAAGGCTTTACGTCTGCATCTTCTCTGTCAGACTGCGCATGTATTCTTCTGTCAGACACGAGCTCAGATCAGTATGGGCTTGCAAGAAAATATGTCCATAGGGGAACTTTGGGATGACAGTCTTCCCCCACGGCTGGGCGTTCCATGCCTTCCATTTATGGAGTGAGTCGAGGTTTCAACCACCATCTCTACCCTCCATTAACTACTTTTCCTAAGAGATTGAACGAGAGTTAATTCTCAGGGGATAGCTCCCCTTCCTATGGCTCCTTCTTCAATGAGACCTAGGGCCATTACTCTACGTGAATGCTCATTTACGGGTGCGGCCAAGGGTGGTTTGAAAGAAAACCATTTTTTCCCCCGCAATTTGCCATGAATGTCCATGCGTTCCTTTCTCAAAACAGTGGTTCCAATTGTGGCCCGCCCTTAAAATTTCAAAACTCGCGCACCTTCTAACCCCACAATGGAGCATGACCATCGATCTTATGGTCTAAGATGAGGCTTCTTGATCAACGGCCAAGCTCTGGCATTCTTCAAATCGACGAATCATATTTTCCTTTTTTGAATCGACGGTCGATATCTGCTTCGGGATTTTTATCACTTCGGGGCTTTGGGAGGCACTGTCGCTAAGATCAACGATTCCTTGTTAATTTTGAGATCAATGGTCCACGTTTTCTTTGAGATTTTGGGCTTCGACTCTTCGGAAGCTTTATGCACTTCTCACTTCGAAACTCCTGAAGCTCATTCCCTCGAATGCTTGGATAAACTGACAGCTTTCCCCCTTCAGATCAACGACTCGTGTTCGCTTTGGGCTTTGGCTCCTTTCATGGCCCTATACTTCGTGCAATTTTGGACTCCCAAATGCATGTGAGTCGTCGATATGAACTGCTCCTGGAATTCCTGTCGTTAAAATCAGAACTTGCCCTTTTGCTTGTGCTTCAAGCCCGAAATAGACTGCTCTGAAAGAAACACTTTGACGCTTCCTGTGCAGACCATGAAATTGGACGACCTGCTGCCTCTTGACAACTATATGCGATAACAATTGGCTCCACAGGGGATGGCATGTTCCCTGCGCGTTGCCAAGAACGTGCAGTTCCAGTTCCCTAGCTGTTGGGCTATGGAGTCATGCTCAAAAAACATCCTGCTGAGAAATAAAATCCGACAAGCACACTATCCTAAAATTGAAAACAAAACACATGGGCTCCAGGAGGAGCTTATTTATGTACATTCCTAGACTAATTGATTTTTACAAAGTGTTAGGTGAAAGAAAACTTCCACCATAGCCATTCAAACTGTTTGATCACTAAATCCTTCGCTTCACTGCAAATGATCCATAAGAAACAAGGAAAGTGTGATAGCTAGCTAATTTCATTCTTATGATCACCCATATTACCTTCAAATGTTGATAAAAAGATCAAGTCTGCATGCTCCAAAGCATTTGAAAAGTGTAACTTTATGTACTCATTGACAAGGTCATGAAAATGAAGGCAACACATGATTAAATTATGAAAGGTTATCTTCACTTTTTTAAAGCTGCCGACAACTTGCTTGATGTCCCCTACAGGCACACTTGATTGAAAGACAACCACATGCATCTGTTGGTCCAAAAGATGCTTACTGTGAACTATAGGTACAAGTGGAAGAAGGATGGATGTAGGTGGCTGCTGATCCACTGATTACTGTGGATTTACTTCAGGCCGTGTATAAATGACCTCTTCATGTGCCTCAACTAAGGTATGCTCTTGGTCAAATTTTATGTCTTCCGTGACAAGGCCAAACTCTCCATCATCATTACTGTCTTCATAGTGATCAAATACAAGATAATATTGCTGCTCATCATCACTAGGATATTCATCAAAAAGAGGTTGTCTTTCATATCTATGATCAGCCTTTAAATCAATAATTTTATCAGGAAAATAACTGTTAAAAATATCTAGTTCAGGAATAGTAGTAACTGTTGATCCTAGTTGTTCATAGGGACAACAGGTAAAAATTTCCTTACGTTTAGAGTTGAGATGATACTGACTTTGAATCCTTCCACAAGCTCGGAGGTTCTCCTTCACTTTCTCAACATCCATGAATAATTGAGATAAAGATGTTGATTTCATTTCTCTCAGGTGAAGGACAAGCTATGAATTCTGAGCCATGACATAGTACACCATGGTAGCAGTCTCTGTGGGTCTGATCTCTACAGGAATATTATGATACATAAGGTAAAACCTCTTGTTGAATACGACCAAGGCTTCCTCTTCCCCTCTCCTCAAGGCATTAAAATCATCCCAGTACTGATCAAGGGACTTTTTCTCACCCCACCACTTCAAAAATGCATTGCATAATTCAACCCAGTAACCAATGGAATCAACTCCCAAACATTTAAACCACACAATAACATCTCCAAACAATGAATTTGAGAAAAATCTAATGGCAACATCATCATGAGAAATCTCAAATTGACCAACAAAGTTCCCAAAGGCCTCCACATGCCTCTCGGTTGTAACATGATCTTCCCAGAAAAATGAGGAAGATATTTAAAGAAATCAGGAGGATAAGGATGAAGATGATATGGAAGCTTTAAAGGTTTAAACAACTTGTCTCTAATTCTAGTTTGAAAACTAGTGGGATGAATATGAGGCTTAACACACTGATGGAAAGGCTCAACAGTAACAACTTGATGTGATGAGATTTGAGGAGATTGTGGATCAGTTTCAACCTCCTCAGGGATGCAAGGGTGATTGAATCCAGGAGGGATCTCAATATGAATTTCATCTTTATGAATAGGTTGAGATGAGAATATAGGATCAACATCTACAACACAGGAAGAAAGTATGGATTCTTCCTCCAAGGATGGATATATAAAGGAAGGTTGGTGATCAACCGAATAAACAAAGAAAAATATGATCCTCTTTATATGTGAAGGGAAAAACAAAAGTGAGTTGATAAAGAATAACAAAAGTTCATGCAGAAAGCTAATAAGTTGATACCTAGTCATTCCCTTCATCTTTCTGTCAATAGGATCCTCCATAGTCGAGTCTCTGATGTGGAGTCGCCAGATAGATGATTACAATCAATTTCTATATCCCACTCTTGTTTACCATTAAGAGTTGGAACTATGTCTTTCTTCCTAGGGAGCTCTTTAATCTGCTCAAAGTCGTCCCCGACAGCGATGCCATTTATGTTGTCACTAGAAGTCACCTCCTGACTGCAGGGGAGGTAAGAATAGTACCCATCAGTTTATATGTCACAATGAATCATTTTAAAGGGGGTTGAATGGGTGTAGGCTCAGGATAATATCGTTTTATCTCAGAAAACTGGACCAGCATGCACCCGCAAATGAGGTCTCGATTCAACTTTAGTCAGTAAGTTGTAGTAAGGGTGAGAAGGAGGAAGAAATTGAGGAGAAAATGAAAAGGTCTGCTCTGGACAATAGGTCTTCCAGTAGCCTAAGGAGGAGAAACTCAGAAAACAAGATCTTCTTGGATTTGGAGTTCAGGAGACTGAAAACACTATAATTGGGATATAATCCAACATCCATTACAACTCAGCAATAAACATCCATGTGAATCATTCAATCATGAACATTCAGTATCATAGGCAATAAAGCATGGAAACAGGAAGGTGACTTTCATTAAACCAGAAGTTTTAGGTTGAATTACATAACCATATAACTAGTGTGCTTCATAAAAACTTTACAATGTGGGAGCGTAGCTCAACCATTGACCATAACAAAATATCAAAATGACTCCTATATACTCAAACCAATTCGCCACTAACAACAGAGGCGTGTTTGAGTCTTTGCTTTCAAGGCTTTATGTCTGCATGTTCTCTGTGAGACTGCACATGTATTCTTCTGTCAGACGTGAGTTTAGATCAGTATGGGCTTACAGGAAAATCCGTCCACGGGGGAAATTTGGGTTGAAAGTCTGCCCCCATGGCTAGGCCTTCCATGCCTTCCATTTATGGAGTGAGCCAAGGTTTCAACCACCAACTCTACCCTCCATTAACTACTTTTCCTTAGATATTGAATGAGAGTTAATGCTCAAGGGGTAGCTCCCCTTCCTATGGCTCCTTCTTCAATGAGACCTAAGGCCATGACTCTACATGAATGTGTTTTTACGGGCACGACCAAGCATGGTTTGAAAGAAAACCTCTTTCCCCCCCCACAATTTTCCATGAACCGCCACATGTCCCTTTCTCAAAACAATAGTTCCAATTGTGGCCCACCCTTAAAATTTTAAAACTCGTGCACCTTCCGAACCTGCAATGGAGCGTGACCATCGATTTTATGGTATGAGATGAGGCTTCTTGATCAATGACCCAACTCTGGCATTCTTCATATCGACGGATCATATTTTCCTTTTTCGAATCGACGACCGAGATCCGCTTCGGGATTTTTAGCACTTTGGGGCTTCGGGAGGCACTGCCGCTAAGATCAATGACTCCCTGTTGATTTTGAGATCAATGTTCCATGATTGCTTCAGGAGTTCGGGCTTTGGATATTTGGAATCTTTATGCACTTCTCACTTCGAAAATCTCTAAGCTCATTCCCCCGATCGCTTGGATGAGCTGACACCTGTCCCCCTTCAGATCAATGACTCGTGTTCGCTTCGGGATTTAGATACTTTCATGGAAATATACTTCATGCAATTTGGACTCTCGAATTCTCGTGATCCATTGATATGAACTTCTCCTGGAATTCCCGCCGTTAAAAGTATAACATGCCCTTTTGCTTGCGCTTTAAGCCCGAAATAGACTTCTTTGAGAGCAACACTTTGACGCTTCCTATGCAGACCTTGAACTTGGATGACCTACTGCCTCTTGACAACTATATGTGATAACATTTGGCTCCATAGGGGATGGCATGCTCCCTGCGAGCTGCCAAGAACTCGCAGTTGTAGTGCCTTAGCTATTGGGCTATGGAGTCATGCTAAAAAAACATACTGCTGAGAAATAAAATCCGACAAGCAGACTATCCTAAAAACGAAAACAGAACACATGGGCTCCATGAGGAGGTTATTTATGTACATTCCTAGAATAATTGATTTTTATAAAGCACTAGGTGAAAAAAAAATTCCACCATAGCTATTCAAACCATTTGATCACTGAATCCTTCACTTCACCACAAATGATCCATAAGAAACAAGTAAAGTGTTATAGCTGGCTAATTTCATTCTTATGATCACCCATATTACCTTCAAATGCTGATAAAAAGATCAATCTTGCATACTCCAAAGCATTTGAAAAGTGTAACTTTATGTACTCATTGACAGGGTCATGAAACTGGAGGCAACGCATGATTAACTTATGAAAGGTTACCTTCACTTTTTCAAAGTTGTTGACAACTTACATGAAGTCCCCTACATGCACACTTGATTGAAAGACAACCACATGCATCCGTGGGTCCAAAAGATGCTTACTGTGAACTGTAGGTACAAGTGGAAGAAGGATGGACTTAGGTGGCTACTGATCCACTGATGACTGTGGATTTACTTCAGGTTGTGTATAAATGACCTCTTCATGTGCCTCAACTAAGGGTTGCTCCTGGTCAAATTTTATGTATTCCATGACAAGGCCAATCTCTACATCATTCTTACTGTATTCATAGCGATCAAATACAATATAAGCTTGTTGCTCATCATCACTAGGATATTCATCAAAAAGGGGTTGTCTTTCATATCTATGATCAACCTTTAAATCAGTAATTTTATCAGGAAAATAACTGTTAAAAATATCTATTTCAGGAATAGTAGTAACTTCTACTCCTAGCCATTCATACACATGATTTGCATCAAGACAGGGCTGCTCATGGATACCTGCGTCGAAGACAAAATTAACCACCGTCTTTTCTTCATAGGGACAACAGGTAAAAACTGCCTTATGTTCAGAGTTGAGATGATACTGAATTTGAATCTTGCCACAAGCTCAGAGGTTCTCTTCCACTTCCTCAACATTCATGAATACTTGTGATAAAGATGTTGATTTCTTTTCTCTCAGGTGAAGGAAAAGCTCTGAATGCTAAGCCATGACATAGTACACCATGGCAACAATCTTTATGGGTCTGATCTCTACAGGCATATTATGATACAAATGGTAAAACCTCCTATTGAAGACGGCCAAGGCTTCCTCTTCCCCTCTCCTCAAGGCATTAAAATCATCCCAGTATTGATCAAGGGACTTGTTCTCACCCCACCACATCAAAAATGCATTACAAAATTCAACCCAGGATCCAATGGAGTCAACTCCCAAACATTTAAACCACACAACAACATCTCCAAACAACGAATTTGAAAACAATATCATGGGAACATCATCATGAGCAATCTCAAATTGACCAACAAAGTTCTCAAAGGCCTCCACATGCCTCTCAACTGTAACATGATCTTCCCCAGAAAAATGAGGAAGATATTTAAAGAAATCAGGAGGATAAGGATGAAGATGATATGGAAGCTTTAAAGGTTTAAGCAACCTGTCTCTGATTCTAGTTTGAAAACTAGTAGGCTGAATATGTGGCTTAACACATTGATGGAAAGGCTCAACAATAACAACAGGATGTGATGAGATTTAAGGAGGATGTGGATCAATTTCAACCTCCTCAGGGATGCAAGGGTGATTGTATTCAGGAGGGGTCTCAGTATGAAGTTCATCTTTATGAATAGGTTGAGATGAGGATATAGGATCAACATCTACAACAAAGGCAGAAAGTATGGCTTCTTCCTCCAAGGATGGATATATAAAGGAAGGCTGGTGATCAACCGAATAAACAAATCAAAATATGATCCTCTTTATATGTGAAGGGAAAAACAAAATGAGCTGATAAAAAATAACAAAAGTTCATGCAGAAAGATCATAAGCTGATACCTAGTCATTCCCTTCATCATTATGTCAATAGGATCCTCCCCAGTGGAGTCTCTAATGTGGAGTCGCTAGGTAGATGATTACAGTCAATTTCTGTATCCCACTCTTGTCTACCATCAAGAGTTGGATCTATGTCATTCTTCCCAGGGAGCTCTTTAATTTGCTCAAATTCATCCCTGACAATGACACCATTTATGTTAGTACTAGAAGTCACCTCCAGACTATAGGGAAGGTAAGCCCAATACCCATCAGTTTATATGTCACAATGAATAATTTTAAAGGGGGTCGAATGGGCGCAGGCTCAGGATAATATCGTTTTAACTCAGAAAACTGAACCAACATGCACTCACAAATGAGGTATCGATTCAACTTTAGTTAGTAAGTTGTAGTAAGGGTGAGGAGGAAGAAATTGAGAAGAAAATGAAAAGGTCTGCTCTGGACAATAGGTCTTCCAGCAGCCTAAGGAGGAAAAACTCAGAAAATAAGATCTTCTTGGATTCAGAGTTCATGAGACTGAAAACGCTATAACAGGGCTATAATCCAACATCCATTACAACTCAGTCATAAACATCCATGTGAATCCTTCAATCATAAACATTCAGTATCAGAGGCAATAAAGCATGTAAACAAGAAGCTGACTTTCATTAAACCAAAAGTCTCATATCAAATTACATAACCATATAACCAACGTGTTTTATAAAGACTTTACAATGCGGGAGCGTAGCTCAACCATCGACCATAGAAAAATATCAAAATGACTCCTATATACTCAGAATAATTCTCCACTAACAACAGAGGCGTGTTCGAGTCTTTTATTTCAAGGCTTTACGTATGCATTCTTTGTCATACTGCGCATGTATTCTTCTATTAGACGCAAGCTCATATCAGTATGGGCTTGCAAGAAAATCCGTCCACAGGGGAACTTTGGGTTGACATTCTTCCCCCACGGCCGGGCCTTCCATGCCTTTCATTTATGGAGTGAGACGAGGTTTCAACCACCAGCTCTACCCGCCATTAACTGCTTTTCCTCAAAGATTGAACGAGAGTTAATGCTCAGGGGGTAGCTCCACTTCCTCTGGATCCTTCTTCAATGAGACCTAGGGCCATGACTCTATGTGAATGCACATTTATGGGTGCAACCAAGGGTGGTTTGAAAGAAAAACTCTTTTTCCCCCTCAATTTTCCATGAACCGTGACACGTCCCTTTCTCAAAACAGTGGTTCCAATTGCGGCCCGCCCTTAAAATTTTAAAACTCACACACCTTCTGACCCCGCAATGGAGCATGGCCATTGATCTTATGGTATGAGATGAGGCTTCCTGATCAATTGACCAACTCTAGCATTATTCATATCGACGAATCATATTTTTCTTTTTCGAATCGATGGTCGAGATCTACTTTGTGATATTTATCACTTCAAGGCTTCGGGAGGCACTGTCGCTAAGATCAACGACTCCCTGCTGATTTTGAGATCAATGGTCCACAATTGCTTCGGGAGTTCAGGATTCGGCTATTCGGAATCTTTATGCACTTCTCACTTCGAAACTCCCGAAGCTCATTCCCCCGAACGCTTGGATCAACTGACACCTGTCCCCCTTTAGATCAACGTCTTGTGTTCACTTTGGGCTTTGGCTCCTTTCATGGTGATATAATTTGTGCAATTTTGGACTCCCGAATGCCTGTGAGCCTCCGATATGAATTTCTCTTGGAATTCCTTCCATTAAAAGAAGAACCTACCCTTTTTCTTGCGTTTCAAGCCTGAAATAAACTTCTCTGAAAGAAGCACTTCTACGCTTCCTGTGTAGACCATGAACTCGGATGACCTGCTGCCTCTTGATAGCTATATGTGATAACAACATGAACTAAAGGTTCGACAAACTATTGAATTTTGTAATAAAACTTGGGTATTAGGATGGTTTGGCTATTCATATCTTGTGTCTCTCTACTACTATGCTTGCATGATCTTGGTGTCTTTTTGGCTAAGTATAAGAAATATGTAATTGGTTAAGTAAAAAACACAAGTAATTGAATAAGTGACTCAGGACGAAGTATGGATGCATCATGTAGTGAGGCGTAGTCTAGATGAAGTAGGTTTTGGTTTGGCTAGGTTGTCGAAATGAAATGTCGCAATGTTGCATGACCCTTAGGTGTCAGGTGAAACCTTGGGTGAACTACAGGGTCATGATAGATGGTATTAGAGTAGAACTTGAAGATAGACATATTTGTCACAGGTCTTGAGCTTGTAGTAGGGCGCACCTTGGAGAGGGTCTCATTGTGAAATGTGAATAAAGAATACTAGGGCGATCTGGTTGAATAATTTAGAGAGGGTCATCATAGGTTTGGATAGTATAAGGAAAACGCCTTGGGGACAATCAAGTTGCAAAGAAGATTTTATCGACCAATGAAGTTGTTGAACTGGCTTAGGAAAAAGTCAATTTATGTGCAAAAAGAGTGATAGACACATGATGGAGGTGATGACCGACGATATAGTAAAGTATAACCTTGATGAAGAATGGTGGATGAGCATGGAAGCAACCGAAAAAAGCTTAGAGAAGATCAGGTCGATCACTGCATGGTGGGATTCGTGGGATGAAATACTGAAGACCCTCTTAGTGGAATAAGATTTCCAAGTCTCAGAGTTAGAATTTCCTAAGGAGAGGGAATCCATGTCCATCGTCGCTAGCATAACAGAACAACCAAATTCATTTGAAGACATCAGTTCTATCATATGTGAAGTGTGTTTAGGACACAATTTCACAAATTATTTTATGAAGATGAAGCTAGTCAGCGCATGGTGGAAATCGTGCAACGAAGATTTCATGAATGAAATCAAATCTTTGAACTCAGTAAGGGTGGGGTCACTCACGAAGGAGGATGCCCAAGACAGAGGTAAAGTCACGTCACAAAGGCTAGTCAAACTACTTGATCACATATGAAATCTTGTTCATTGTTTCTTGTGCAACCTTAACCATTTCAAAGTATATTTCCCATTGAAGGAACAATTGGAATGAATAGATGAAATCCAAGTGGAGCCTGCAAAGAAGGAGCTTGCAGTCTTGCAAGAAGTGAGCCAATCGTAGCCAAAACCATCGAAGTAAATGATGGAAGGGTTAGAGCAGTTGATGATGCATCTTGACAAGTTCAAGGAAAGGGGACATGAACACTGTTCACAATATGGAGGAGTCAGACTTTGTTTTGTGAATGTGATAATGAGTGGGGTGAAGGTGGTAGCCTTGGTTGACACTGACGTGACCCATAGTTTCATAAGTTAACGAAATGCTACATAAATCCATTGTAAGTTTGAGAGAAGTATGGCTGCATTCAAGGTGGTCAAATCAGTGGTGAAGCTGGTTACATGAGTGGTTCATTCTACACCATTAAGAGTTGGGATTTGATTTGGCACTTGGGATTCAATGGTGGCTCCACTAGGCGATCATGCGATGATCTCGGGGAAGGATTTTCTCAAGTATGCCAAGGCAGTTCTGATGCCACATGAGGGTTTCTTGGTACTTTTGGACGAAGACAAAATGCTGAGTGTTCCCATGAGGATGAATAACAAGCTTGGATGAAAGCCTAGGAGTGTTGTGATCAAGTTGATTGAGGGAGCCTATTCAAGTGTGGACAGACCTTGTGATGTGGTGTCACAGCAAGAGGTGATTCCAACCATGGTTTCTTTGAGTGTCGTGAATCAAGAAAAGTGAAGTAAATGAAGATTGGCAACATTGGAGATATCGAAAAAGTCTATCTTGGAGAAGGAAATTTGGTTGTAGAGCCTGCATGACTAGAAGAAAGTTCATGAGGATGAGTTGAAGTCGACCATAGAAACACTTGTAGAAGTCATCACATAGGAAATGCATCCCGAGTCACCATGCTACGTCGACATGTGCAGAGACATGACAAAATGGTTGAAGTAAGGATGTAGTGGACAACTCAACATGGTTCAACACTTGGGAATTTTGACGGTTTGGTGCATGGATCGATGCAACAAAGTTGGGTAGAGGACATTTGTTTTTCAGACGAAGATGTCAGATTGAATTTGGGTAGAGATTGTGCATGAGATAGATGAAGTGATATGACGAAGGAAAACTTGGGGTTTCCACTTGACAAAAAATGGGGTTTCTAGTGGCATGAGACTTTGATTTTGCAGTGGACTTAGTCATGAATGGAGACATGAGTTTGGGAAAAGTATGAGATCATAAATTTTGGAGGTGTTTTCAGGGTCGGCAACAAATTTAGGTGGGGGAGGATGTAAGACCCCTAACTAAAGACGTGTGCGCTCGACCGACTTGATGTTGTGGCGACCTACGAAATTTGGGGTTCCTGAATGGAGGAAGTGTAATGAGTGCGTTGGACAAAATGAAGTGTGACGATGATGTCTTTATATCGGTCAAGACATGACATCTTGGGCCTATGACGCACCAAGGGGGACTTAACCAAGGTGTCGTGCAATATAAGTTAGACCATAGGACAATTGATGAAAGGTTGTGGGAAAGGATTGGGAGCCCAACTAGACAAATGAGTGTGCTAAGGCAAGGAGGGTGTGCGTAGGTGAGTCGGCCTGACTCACCTAAGGGATGCACACACCTAAATGAAAGTCAGTCGAATGGTTATGTAGAAAACTTGGTATAATGACATGTTGGTTGATGGGAAAGAGACACACCGGTTTATACGGGTGGGCACCTATATAAGCACAAGGGTGAGACTAAAACAAAATCAATCAAGTTGGGAAATAACTCAAGTTTGGCAACCAAGTGAGGGGTCAAATGAATTGAGGCAAGGGAAACATGAACCGTTGAAATGAAGTAAGAGGAAGAAGTGGCTCGTCTAGATTTCTGATTGTGGCACAAAGGTATTCGCAAGGCAGAGGTCTGTCTTTTGTATTTCGCATAGATCTATTGTTGGATATAACTGAGTGGTAGATCCTTATAAATCTTCTTTGGTGTGGCACAAGTTGAAGGTTTAACACACTATTGTCTTTTGTAATAGAACTTGGGTATTAGGTTGGTTTGTTTTCCCATTCATAGCGTGTGTCTCTCTACTACTATG
>JASDQU010242206.1:28236-43835 GCA_032191745.1 Picea mariana
CCTCATAAAAAGTACTCAACGCCTTGAAAAAGAGATAATTTTAGATAATAAGCCTCTTCGAGGGGGCAACCTCCTTTTTCAAGGCGTTGAGTACTTTTTATGAGGATTGTCTCTGCTACATTGATATTTGGTTCCTAATAGTTTGGGGAAAAGTCTCATTGAGGAAGTCATGTGAAAAAGACAATGAAGTGGTCCACATGGGATTAATAATAGGATCCTCCTCGTTCATCAGTGAGGTAACAGGATCAGGATCGGTGGAAGAGTCAAGAACAACTTGATAAGCAATCTCCGCCGCCGATAGTGGCATGGATATTCCAACATGTGACTGACCTTCACAAGATGAATTCGAGGAAGGTAAGGTCCAAGGATCACTAAAATAGGAATTGCAGAAAGGAATGGACCTCTCTGACAAAACAGGCCTACTAGACATGGCGTAAACATGGTGAATTGGCTCCATGAAGTCGAAAGTACCCATAAGGAAAGAATACATTCTAACACTGACATTCTTAGTTGCTGGCTAAGAATTGTCGATCAAAGGGATCAACGATCCAACAGATGCATTGGGACTAGCATACGCAAAGGATAACTGGTCGATCATTACGATCTTCCCATCATGAGGAAAACAAAGAGTACATAAGATGAACGATATGATGACGACCATAGCATAGGTCCAATTGCATCCTAGTAACAAGTTATAATCAAGAGGCGCATCAACTACCTTGACCTCCACCTCTACTGTGTTCCCACTTAACTGGACCGGAAAGGCAGGAAGAATACCATGAGGGCGGAAGGAATGACCGTCAAAAGAAGTCAACATGTTCGATGATTTAGAAAGAGTTGGAGAACCGAGAGCTTTCCACCAGATCAGGGACATGACACATGTAGAAACACCTTCATCAACAACTGCACGTTTGATGGTATACTTTGAGTACCCCACATGGATTTGGGATGCCACATGGTAAGGAAAGTGAGGCTTCACATCTATGACATCAAACTTGATAAATTTTGAGCCATTGGGTTCTAAATCTCCTAATGAAAATAGTAAGGAATTATTCTCTGAAGGACTCGTCTTGAGTACCTCCAAAGCTGACATTGCACAAGGGGTTTGACCTAGGTCCTCAACAATAGAATAGTTCTGGGTGGCTCTATCATTTGGATTGTGGGTAGAGGACTTGAGTACTCCTTTCAGAATACGAGGTGGTGGCTCTAGTTTTTCAATATGTAAATTCATCCCTAGAGGAGGAGGAGGAGATTCTAGACCAGGTATATCTTGAAGAAATATAATCTCGATATCGAGTAGCTACATGAACTTTAGAATCGACCATATTGATACACAAACGATCATCGTCTTGCAATGACAGGTTTTTACTCCCACCAGCCGCATTTCTGACATTTGAGGAACTCAAGGCCATGTGTTGGTTACGTGAAAAAGGATTCGTTAGCATGGTGGGAGGTAGAGATAATAGTCTCACAACTTCTGCAAGTTTGGGGCATAAATGAGTAAGGGGATCATCTGTACAAAGCTTACAAAGAAATTTCACCTTATGTCTTTCTCTCTTTCCCTCTCCAACATTATTATTCATCTTCTCATTATTACCATTGTCCTTGGGTTTATTATTATTTTTCCCACCCTTATGATTATTATTACGTCCTTTCTTCTTATTCCCACCTGGTTGGTGGTTACCATTTGGGTTGGTCGACGATTTCACGGAATGTACATCTGTCGACTGAGTGGGATTGGAAGACACAGACGAAGTTGGCCCTCCTGCAGACGAGTTTAGAGACAACTCTTTCAAATGGCTTGTCACAAAGTCTGTGGATTTTACATTGGCAGAGCCTACAATGCCATCGACATGAGGTCTGGGATTTTTTCTAGGGTCATAAGTTGACCCCGGTGTGTCTGAAATAATGCGGTATAACATCCCATATTGAGCATATATAAGATCTAACTGTTGGGATTTGTAGATCACTTCTTCCTTAGTGGTAACCCCTGATGTAGAAACATCGTTCAAGATAGGAGGCTGCAAAGACTTAAGAAACCATTCTAAAAGAAATTTCGGGGGTATAGAGGTATTAATAAACCTCTTCCATCCATGCCACTCCTGGATATGATTCAAGATATGAGTGGTTGTGTCCTGGCGTAAAGTCGACAGAAGTTCTAAGCCAACATCGTAACAAACCAATGATTGGAAGTGGTTAAGGTAGACCAATACCATCTGAATAAAGGTCCCATATGCCCCCCTAGGTAGCTCGATATACCATTTTGCAGCAACGACAATGAGGGTGCGTTGAAATAATCTTAACCGAATGGAATTGTCATTAAGGGAATTCGAGGAGCACAATAGGTGAAAGGTAGTAACATGATCACCAGGATCCTCTCCATTCTTACCTTTGAACTTCGGAATGTCCAAAGGAAGCTTGGTGGGGATGGGGGGCCATGTAGGATCATGAGACACAGGGTCATTCATCAACTTAGAAAAGTCTGGCAGATTAAGCGTGGCTAGAAAAGGGAGACGAGGTTGTGACATATGGCCCCAAGCTCGCTAGAAAGATTGTGTTTGAGGAACTGCAACCCATCCATGGTTTTGGTAAGCACCATGGCCCTGTCCGGGATTGTAAGACCCTCTTCTAGGATGATTCATAAAAGGTTGGTTGGGCATCATTCTAGTACGAATGCTCTGATGGGGGTTATAAAAATTGCCCCCAACCAGATTGGATCTAGGTTGGGGGTTGCCCAAAGAGTAAAACTGACCTCCTATGGGTGTGAATCTGGAGGATAGAGGTGGATTTGTCATGCCAAACGTGTTGGTCAGAATCGACACCGAGAAGGTAGGGGTATAGGAAGGAACTTGAGAAAAATCTTGTCCACCATGTTAGTTATTCCACCCAAAAGCAAGAGGATTAGACCCAGGGTTAAAAGCAAGAATGCCTCCCATATTAGGAGTCGTTTGAGGGATTTGAGAACCACCAAATGAAAATGGAGTATAAGGAGGTGTAGTGCCCCCGAGTACAATGCTAGAATTAGGGCCAGCAGCTGGGATGGCATTTGAAAAATGTGAAGTAAAGTTCGGCATACCATAGGAAAAAGGACTAGAGGCCATAGGGATGGATTGAACATTATAGCCCGACGAGTGACCAAGAGACCCAAAGGGGTTCAAGACAAGAGATTGAGCATTCACTATAGGTCAAGCCATAGTAATGATAGGTGCCTCCGACACTACAACCATTGTGGTTGCAGGGGTTGAAGGGGTGCCATTAAATATAGTAGGTGTGGGAGTCGAAGGTCTCCCACTGTTCTGAAGACTAGGTTTAGTACTCATCCTTGTAGAATCACAAGTCTGAATAGTGGAGGTGTGTGTAGCATGTATAATAACTCTACGCCTTTTATAAGGTAAAGACTCGAAATACGGTGGTAACTGTAAGAAGTGATGGGGCTGGCAGGGATGTTGGTCCGACTCCATGATGACTTAAGACTCAATATACAAAAAATAAATCCTAGGGCCCACTAGTAATCAAAGAGCACACCAAAACTAAAACGACCAATATGCACACAAACGGGGTAAAGTCGTTGAAAGTGGCCTCCCTCCCTAAAGAAGGTATGTCATGCCCAAGAGGGGCCTGAGACTTCTTGCTGAATATCGGAGGTAACATAATCAATTATAAAAACCCTCGTGGGATTAAAAACCAGTTGGTCAGATCCCCCCAGAGAGGTTATCCTCCATAAAGGTTGTGTGTTGTCCAACCCTTATCTGACCCAGGGTACCTACAGAATAACCATTTCAAGTAACCTATGTGGCACCTAAGTCAAGCAACTAAGCAACCAATGTATAACCGATGCACAAGCGAGCATTCATAAGTCAGGTCCACCATAAGGGAAGGGTAGCAAAGCCCAAAACCTTGAAAGTGCCACCTCTCACGGAGGTAAAGGCACTATAAATATCCCCAAATACAAATAGATCCCCAGAAATATCTTTGATGCTAAGAAGGTATCGGCGGGATATCCCTTCAACAAACCTTGCACGACCTTGTGATTAACTCCGATGTGAGCGGAGCCTCCTGATATTACCAATTATACAATGGATTCATCCACTTCCTTTGTTAGACACATATGTTGATTTAATTTCCTTGGAGAAGTTTACTCACAAAATCCTATTCTAAGGCACTAAATCCTAAGCTAGTTTGTGCACCCTAGAAAATAAAATCGTGACTAATCAATTTTAAATTATAGCGTTAATTTTAGTGGTCGTGCTTACTCAAAAAGGTATGGTAGTGAAACTCATGATGTTATGACTCAACAATAAAAGTAAATATGAATATAATGCAAATTCTTAACTTCAATTTTAAATGAATGAGATGCTTCTAATAACAAATGCAATTTTCAATTTCAAATATGCAATTCTAAAGTAAAAATGCAATCTTTCTTTACATGCACTAAGCTAATGACAAAGACTCAAAAGATAAAAAAATGCCAAGCAATGAAAAATGCCTAATATTTTTGTATTTTCAATATAAGAAAAATGAAAATGCATGGACTGAACAACAACTTGATATATATAAAACTCTATTGTGTATAGAAAGAGATAACTCAAGAATAATACCAAGGAGCAAAACACCCGGCCCAATGTACAAGGACAATCAAAATGAAAATTTGATGAGAAAGACTTCGCCCAAAAATTCAACCCCAGACATATTTCTTGTCATCCCACAGACACTTAATAGTCACTATAGAGACCCAAGAAGACTCAACAAACATCAAATCCCACCCAGAAACCACCAAACCTAGTAAATAGGCACAAGAGGTTGATGTATGCAATTGTTCAAGTAAACAGAGCATATGTACGCAACTTGTAGAGGGACAGCCTGCGTATATATGCGACTATCAATCCAAAAACCACGTATATGTTTCAAAAACAAGGCTAGCAAAGGGATAAGGATGAAAAACTTAGACCCGGAGTGAACAGAGGTTGTCAAGCAATGATACAACAAGAAACACAATAGGAACGAGATCAATCTAAGGAGAAAAATACTCCGAACCCTAGGAAAGAAGATTCAATCCCTAGTGTGATCATCAATTTTTGTTACGAGGAAAATCTCTCTATGGCTAGGGTAAACCACAACAGACAGAAATGACTGCAGAAATCAACTCTATTCTCAAGTATTCTATGTAAACAAATATGCTATCAAGACAAAATAAAAGGCCTACCTCATCCAAACATTCGATGAAGTCCACCGTTGAGCACTTGACCCAAAGAAATATACCTGCAACTAGTCCTCAACAACCAAGAAAAGCAAGAATATGGTGATAATAAATGATGTTAGCACATTCAATAGCATAATCCATTAATAAACATGAAAAATATGCCCATGGAATAATAATTCAAATATTTGCAAGATATCAATTGGATGGGAAAGAGTATTTCTATTAATATATGATCAGAATAAGTGAAAATGTTACAGACTTCTGTGTCGGCACGGTTTGGAACCAAGAAACTAAGTTCCTTCCAGATGGGCCTCCACCACTTCAATCCTCCACCAAAGGCAAGCTCATAGAAGAGAGACAATGAAGTTCTCAATCAAATAAGGGAAGATCTTGGGAGTTGAACACTGTGTTCAGAATTAAAGGACAAAGGGATGCAGACTCAATATGAAGTAAATAATTTCTCCAGAGTAACTTTGCTCTCAAAGTTGAATTCTTTCTCCTCTTTTCCATAGCTCGGAATTGGCCCATTTATAGCCTTCAAGTGGAACTGAAGGGTCGAGTCAGAATGTTTCCAATATATGGAAGGCCAAGGATCATAGATCTCCTATCGTGACATGGAAACCCGACACCATTTTTCATTTTTGGGCACAAATCCCAATGTACGTGGGTTGTAGTGGTGCATCCTGTGTATACGCATGATGTATAGTAGGCAAGGTGTGTACATGTGGAAAAAATGTATTTTTAAGCTCTGGAATTTGCAAAAAGGGATGAAAAGTATGCATAGGGGAATGGAAAAAGGTCTTCTGTGCAAGATTGCATAGGGTGAGGAAAATATTTCTATAAGAGACACCGTGGCCATAATAGTTTCCTTCAAAATACTTGTAGAAATCATTAGAGAATAAAAGGTTGTATGGCAGAATAATAATTAAATAAATAAAAAAACATATCGACATGTACGAGACTCTCGAAAGACTAAAGTAGAATACTTGAATGAACTTATCTTGGTTTCGAGAATAATTTATTCTCTATTGAACATGGCCAGCCATGTGAAGGTGGAAGCTCATTCCCCCCTGCATCACTCTCAATTCTCCATACCCAATTTATCTACTAGGAAATAATTGGAAGTAGCACAGTACGATTTATGCATAGAAATTAACAAAACAAAATTTAAAGGTAAATGAAAGAAATAATGTGTGTGCAACTATGTGGTTTTGTACATACAAAACATATAACATACATCCATAAGAAGGTAGCAACAAATAGTAGATATTAATATGTTTTATCATCAAAATATGTTTCCATTATACAATTTCTCATAACATACATCCATAATAAGGTAGCAACAAATAATATATATTAATATATTTTATCATCAAAATATGTTTCCATTATACATATTTCTCATAATATATACAATCACTTTTTCTATTTTTAAGTTTTCAGAAATCTATTGATTGGCTCATCCATGTCTTGATCCACTACAATTGTTGGGCCCTTTGTTGGTGCTCATTCAATATGCATGCTCTAATGCATTATATGTCTAGTTTGGTACTCTCCACGACATAAAGGCCACTGTTGAGGGACCTCAACTATAATAAAAAAAAGGGTTAAATTGGCATGGTTAGTTATTATTCACAGAAGGAGTTCATTAATGCAAGTATCATTGCAATCTTGTTTACTAGGTTGACTAGTCAATACCATTGGTTCGACTACCATGTGTTCATTCTCTCACCAAACATTCTCAGCTACATGCTCTACCATCAAAACATGAAAATTTATAAATAAACCATCTGCAAGTAAATATTAATAATTTTATTAATCCATAATTCTGATTTTATAGACATAATACCATCATGGCCATGCTGCACACCACCATAATTAGGCTACACTCCACTATCATGGTCAGGCTATACACCACCATCATTGGGTTGCACTCCATCATCATGGTCAGTCTACACAACACCATCGGGTTGCACTCCACTGTCATGGTCGGGTTGCACACCACCACCATCGGACTTCACTCCACTATCATGATCGGGCTGCATACCACCATCATCGGATTGCACTCCACTATCATTGGGATGTTGTCCACTGTTGGCCTCATTATTGTTGTTTCTCTATTGCTTAAAACATAAATGCACATTTATTTATGGGTGGAATCAATCGTGAATAGATTTTACAATTAATCAACAGTTAAAGTCCATTGATTTTAATTACGATGCCGTTCAAAGGGGAAGATTGTGTTTTCCCCATGCTTTGTTAGCGTTCAACCACGACTTGAAAGCCACACTTGAAACCTTGCTGAAGATCTTCTTATGTGGTTGTATTTTTGAATTGAGCCCCCTGCGTTGCACAATATCTCAAATTTGGCTTATTGGATGCAATTAAATAAAATTTGGATGATGATAGGAATGATGTGGTTTAATTATTTGGCACTTACCGTTCATGCTTTTAGTTTCATGTAACCACCCTAGCCAAGTTTGCACTACCTGTTTTTTTCTAGTCTTTCCTTGATTGCTTTGGAAGTGTCTGAGAGCCTAGATAATTCTTCCAATAGGTTGAATATCACAACTTTTATATAGAACTAACAAAAATTCAACATATATTAAATTCAAAATATGATATACCTTCATGGTCCAGGTGGTGTCTTGCCTTCTTTTCTCATTATCTTCTCCTTTGCATCCTCCAATAGATTCTTCCACTCAACCTCGAGAATCATCGGGGGAAGCTCATACCTAGGGTTTTTTTTCAAATGAACCCTATATTGGTCCCTCACATATTTCAAATATGTACCAACCAATGAGGTGACTCCAATTTTGTTGAAAGAATCACCAAACAGGCTGACCAAGTGGTCAATAAGTTCTTCAAACTAGGATTATGAGCATTCCACCGTGTCTATATGATGGCCCAAAAATATCTAAGGCTTTGTCATTCATATGCTTAAAAAAGGTGTTGTTTCCTATAGAACAATATGATCATTAATTTAAAATAACCTTAGAGATGTATGTTTAAATTAAACAATAGGAAACAATTAAGACGTTAATAAATACCTAGGATCTTTTGTATCCTGATCGGAACAATGTTCTCGTCCACCAAAAAGGTAACTAGTGGTGTTCCCTTGCTGGTAACACGTGATGATCTAGGAAAGAAATCTGGAGAATCACCAATTTCCTCATCTCCACCATCAAGGGCTTGGTCTAGCGTGCATTATGTCGATGGTGTGTCATGGTCCCTATAAGGTTCAGTTGTCTCAATCATGGGGATTTCAACCACATGAGGAGAGATAAATATCCTTGTAGGTATGTGGCTCGTGGTAGGACATTGTGGTTTTTAAGCATTGTTTCTACCAACACCATCTTCAGGAGTAGGTTGTTGAAGTTTTCTGAATAATTCCTATAAAAAGAAAACATATTTTATTATGATCATATAAAAGTAGAAAAACAAAATTCATAAATGAACATATGTAATAAATAACCTTTTTAAAATATGTCACTACCACATATCGTTTAATTTATTCCATCAAAATTTTTCATCTTTGTGTGATCTCTTCCGTTGGTTCACACGTAAACAACTTAGTAAGTTCGATGTTTTTTTTTTCTCACAACCTTTTTAATTGTCTCAATCGGGTCCAATTAAAACATGTCCTCATAGTTGTTGACATTTTCAAGTACATTAGGTGTGGACAACTACATTTATCAACAAAAAAACAAGTTAATTCAATTATAAAAACAATAATAAAATTAACTTTAAATGGATATAGATATTGTTAGTTGTTTACGTGCTCTAAGGTTGGTGCCTTCCCGTGATCACCCTTCCACAATATAAGAAAAATTACATATTAAAATGTTACATTATAATATGAGAAGCATGAGATATTAAAATGAATGTTAAAGATAAAAAATAAGTTGACTAAAAACATAACTTTGTTGTAAATGCAAAAAAAAAAAAACATAACGGAAAAAATGCTTAAAAATGCATGAAACCGAGGCATGATGAAACATGCGTTCCTAGGTATTAACACACCTGCAATTTGAGTGATTTAAGTTTCTAAGGGTGAATTATGTTATTTTATACATGTCTACATATTTAGTGTTTTGTTTGCGAACATAACAATGGCTACAATATATAAGAGGCAAAATCTACCTTGTAAATTGAGAGACCAAATCAGTAGAAAGTGTCCTAATGGAAATGCACACCCATGCTTCTATATAGCTCCAAATTTAGTCATCTAAATTTTGGGGTGAATTTAATAACATTTTGAATCTATCTATATCATCCAGAGTGCATTTTCAAATGGAAAAGGACTTCTACATGGAACCCAAATTCATGATCTTTTGTAAAATGGATGGTAAAACTAGTTTGTTATAAAATGCACGCCTAGGAATCATATGACCTCCAAAATGACTGATTAAACTTGTGGAGTTTGTATTTTATCACTTTACATATATTCGTACTTTATTTTTTCATTTTGAAACCAAAATCCCTCAACTGTGCATGAAGGTTAAAAACTGCTTTGTAAATGCAAAAAAATGCATAATGGGAAAAATGCATGAAATCAGAGCATTGTGAAAATGCACGCCCAGGTCTTAACACACCTGCAACTTGACTGATTCAAGTTTCTGAGGGTCTCTTAGATTATTTTACACATGTATGCATATTTAGTGTTGTGTTTTTGAACATAAAAGTGGCTTATGTGTGTAACAGGCAAAATCTACCTTGTAAATTGAGAGACCAAATCAATAGAAAGTGCTCTAATGGAAATGCATGCACATGCTTCTATATAGCTCCAAATTTAGTCATATAAGTTTTTGGGTGAATTTAATATCATTTTGAATCTATATATCATCTTAAGTTCATTTTCAAATGAAATAGGACTTCTACTTGGAACCCAAATTCAAGATCTTTTGTAAAATGGATGGTAAAACTAGATTGCTATAAAATCCACCGCTACGAATCATATGACGTCCAAAATGAGTGATAAAAGTTGCGAAGTTTGTATTTTATCATTTTACATATATGCATACTTTAGCTGTTTATTTTGAAACCAAAAACCCTCTATTGTGCATAAAGGTTAAAAACAACTTTGTAAATGCAAAAAAATGTAAAATGGGAAAAGTGCTTAAAAATGCATCAAACCAGGGCATTGTGAAAATGCACGCTCAGGTTTTAACACACTTGCAATTTGACTGATTCAAGTTCTTGAGGGTATATTATATTATTTTACACCTGTCTACATATTTAGTGTTGTGTTTGTGAACATAAAAGTGGTTGATGTGTAAAAGAGACAAAATTTATCTTGTAAAATGAGAGACCAAATCAATAGATAGTACCCTAATGAAAATGCATGCCCATGCTTCTATATAGCTCAAAATTTAGTCATATAAGTTTTCAGGTGAATTTAATACATTATGAATCTATATATATCATCCATAGTGCATTTTCAAATGAAAAAGGACTTTTACTCCGAACCCAAATTTAAGACCTTTTGTAAAATGGATGGTAAAACTAGATTGTTATACAATGCACGCCTATTAATCATATGACCTCAATATTGAGTGATAAAAGTTGCATAGTTTGTATTTTATCATTTTACATATATTCATACTTTAGTTGTGCATTTTAAAACCAAAAACCCTCAAATGTGCATAAAGGTTAAAAACTGCTTTGTAAATGCAAAAAAAATGCATAATGGGGAAAATGTTTAAAAATGCATGAAACTGGGGCATTGTGAAAATGCACACCCAGGTCTTAACACACATGCAAATCCCATATGTATTAGACATCTACAATTTAAATGGGATGGATGGATGGATTCAAATAACAATACAATTAAACAAACAAGGTATTCCTATTACAACTTCATAAAACACTTAGGAAAACTTCATGCTTAATACATTCAACTGTATCATAATATCACTTAGGTAAAAAATAATGTACATGAAAAATTACTCAGTAAAATATTCCCTTAAGGATTTGGGTGTCTACCACTCGATTCGCCTTGTATTCCTAATGGTAATTTAGCAAATTGACACAATATTTTCCAATCTTTTCCCATAAGATACTTATAATCTTTCAAGTTTCTTAATTCCTCATCTATATTGGTATATTTCTCGTAAACCTAGGGATGTAATTTCCTAAAAATAATTTACAAATTGTGCTACAACTCAAAATCCCCTGCCAACAATTTTACTACATCTTTCCTCTTCAAAGTGCCATCAAGATTTTCGAACTTGTTGTCACTGTTCCTCCTGTCTTCTAATAGCTTCTGACAATTGTTCATTGGATACAAATCCCTTTTTTCATTCCAAAACAATGGTAATCCATGCTTGATGACATCACTATAAATCTTCTTTAAAGTAGATATTTCCCTCCTAACCTCATGGCACTTAGTTTCTACATTTTGCGACAATATCCTTTTTGTAATGAATCTTTTATCATTCATTACAATGTTAGTTCTATCATTGACTTGAAAATCCTTCAACTCCTCTTTAGTTCTATTGTTCAAGAAATTTATTATATCAGTTGCCAAATCAAGTTTATTCTCCAACTCATTTGTTGTTCCTTTTCTGTCTTTCAAGACTACGGTGATTAAATAAATCTCATCCTACACCAAGGTAAAGTAAGAACAATTCTTAAAACTTGTGTTAGATATATTGTCCCAAATGATATGCTTAGCTCCTTTCATGGCTAGTCTCCTTGCAGTCACCCTACCTTCATTCTACTTACTTCCTTCTGAGATTCCTCTTTAGTAACATTGGTTTTTTCCAAACATAACTCTTTACTCTTCACCTGATCTTCTAGTTCTTCTACCTTGGCATCTCTCTATTTGAGCTAGTTTGTCACAGTGTCCAAATCGATCTCCTTCACACTCAATTCAACCATGAATTTTTATTATCCCTTTGTTGGGTCTAATGGAGCAGTTTTCACTATAGCTGACTTGGATTCCTACAATCTTTGAGTTTTCTCATCTTTCAAGGTTTCAATTTCAACTTGTAATCATTCTATGATCTTTCTACTTTCCAATAATTGTTGGTAAAGACGCTCCTTTTCCTCATGGCTATCCTGCAGCTCCAGGGTCTGAACATTTTGTACATAAAGAAAAATTAGATTTTCTTGAGGATCTTAATCTTGTTATCCTTCTCTTTGATTAGGTCTCCTACAATAGTTGTATTTATAGGATCTAATCCTAGGGAAATAATATTCCTCTCCAACTCATTAATATGAATTTTATTGTCTTTAGTGGCCACCCTCTCCTGTGTCAACTGCTTCGCTATTTTGATTACCATATTTTTCATCTTCCTCTTACTAGAAGAGGATCACAAGACCCTTCTATAAAACATGTCACTTGTTTGTTGGTGCAATTCAATCATATCCACAGGGTGGATACCCCAAATATTTACTCTCATTTGAGTGGCTTTGTAATCTAGAGGAAAAAGAGTCTTACATACCTTTGACTCTAGTATAGCCAAATTGAATATACCTTGTTGGTAATCCACAACAGATAGTAATTTTGTTTGAGTTGTGTTTTGTCCCCAAGCCCTAAGATACATTTCCTTTTTTTCCCATGTTTTTTCTCTTTATGTCCAAATATTTTGAAAAGAGTGAGGGATGCTTATCAGAGGTTCCTTTAGATCTATAGGTTTGTGAAACTTATAGTGTTGAAAATAGAGTTGAACTGAGATGCTCAATAGTGATAGCAGGCCCCTTTGAGGCTAAACTAGCTTCACTTGATCCTTGTCTGATTTGCAATGTGCCCTTCCCTTCTCCTATAAAATCAACTAAGAACCCTTCTAAGTATAATTCTTCATCACCTTTAGTTTTTTTTCTTAGATTCTCACTCAATTGATCATCAATATCCATTTTAGAATGCATGTATGAAAATGACATCTTTCCAAGATGTAATTCTTGTTTCTGAGGAGTCTGAATTACATTGGACTGGTCCTTAGACTCATTGGTAGTTTGATTTTGGACCTTTGCCTCTAGAATATGCTTAAAATCTTCCCATGAATCCATGTTAGAATTTATTTCCACTATAGGATTTGGTAGATGCTTGTACATGGGTCTTCTCGCTGCAATCACACCATGTGGGTGATACACCCATTTACTTCCTTTTTCAAAATCCAGTTGTTGTATCATTTCTTCCATAATAGCTAAAGTAGTTTTAAGATTGACCAAGAAAGGGCCAACCTCTTGAGGAATATTGAAAGTGATTACCTACTTATTTTGGAGAAAATGAAATTGATATGAAATGATCCTTTTTTTTTATGTATTCCAAAGAAAATATTCTTGGAGTTAGGAAAATCGAAAGCTTGTATGGATCCTTTTCAAAACCATATAATATAATGATGGTGTAATCCTCAGCCAGGTACCTATATCCTAATCTGGTATCTTTTCTTAGCTATAGTATCTTTTTAAACTTAGGATACATCCTAAGAGGCCAAGTTCCATGGATCAAAATGTAGCATGCACTCATGAACTTGTTTACATAAAGGATGAAACCTTTATTCTGGTCTTATTTCCTCATCTCGTCAGTCCACTCAATTATTGGCTTGGTTTTACCTAAATCGTCCTTTCTTTGATCCCAAATATCTCAAAAAAGGAAGAATTACTTAATAATATGATGTGCACCAAGTAGGCATGGTACCTAAAAGACTTAGTGATGTGAAAATTTGACAATTGGAAGTTTATGACTTCATGTAGGAACTGATAATAATCAAATTTTGTGAGGGTGATTGAATCTAGTGGACATACAATAGAAAGAAACCCTAAAATGGTGTCATACATTGATATATCATGTTCATATCCTAAAATCTGACAAACCATGGCAATATATTGCCTAGTTAGCTCAAGGAAGATGGTGGATTTGACAAGAGGTGGACCAGTTGGTAATGGGGCATCTGGGGCTAATAGATTAATCAATAAATTCTCTCTTTCAAACTACGATAATGCTTGGTACTTAGAGTGAAGCTCATCATCATCCATGGTTTCATATACAACATGATCTAGAATTTTGAGCATTTGGGCAATGGATTCTTTAGTTATTTCAAATACTATCCTAGAATCATGTACAAAAATTATTTGTTTCCTATCCACCTAGTAATTGACAACACACCAATTGAATAATTCTGGAAAGTGATAAGTTTTTGGAACATTTGACTGGCTAGGTTTGATTCCCATAAGTTCAAGTAGTTTCGACCATTGTTAGTGTCATCCTGGACTCTTCGAATTAATTGGTGAAGGTCATGTAAAGACAGTGTAGGGTAGAAAACATCCCTTTCCCTGTCCTCCAAGTGGTCATCAGAGACAATCATTTTCTTGGATTGTCATATTTGGATAAGGTTCGATTTAGTGGACATTTGATTACTTTTAAGGGAAAAATACTGACTACCTTTCTCCATATATCCTTATTTTAAGCAATTTGAACACATTTGAAATAAGGAAATGAGAATATTACCCTAACTTATTTGTCGAAGGAGAATTTGACTACTTTTACTGGAGTCTACTGTACTTGTAACAATATTTACCATGTGCGTTTACCTCATTTTCTTCAGTGGTAATTGTTTTAAACTTTTAAAAATAATTCTTTGGATTACATCAACACGATGAGTTATTTATTTGGCTTACATCATAGCGGCACATGTCATCAATTTGTGCATTTTGGGGGTGAGCTAAAGTGGTTTCATAATACCACCCCTGCATACCGAAATGAATAAGGTGATGACATGTTATCACCCATTAATACAATGGTTCTGAATTTAGGTCTCCAACCCCTTGCTATCCATTGTGCACTTTCATTGGCCGAAATACGCTGAGACCATCGATCTTGGATCTATATCAATGGTCTGATCATGTATTTTGAATATTCATTTCAAACCATGTTTTCTCTCTTTTGTTCCTAAAAAAATATGCCAAAGTGATGTAGTATACATGGTATCGAACCTAAACTAAAGAGTGAATGCTAGGGAAAACTTGAAGTGAATGGAACTCAAACATAACCAATGTGAACCATTTAAACAGGAAAAAATAGCTACAAGATATACATTCTCTATCTATATCAGAAACGAGGCTACATACTAATGACATTGTGGGGTCGATCCCTGTGATTCACATGTGGGATCGGTATCTCCTTGTCCTGGTCTACTCCTCTGCGCACTGTCATTACTAGCACGTGTCGATCCAATGCAAATGTTAGTGGGTTTCTCATCTCTGCATTTGTACTGACAAGTGGGGTCGATCCAATGTATATTGCAATGGTTTGTTCCTATGCACACTTTCCTCACTCACAGGCGGGGTAGAACAATGCAGTCATCAAATGGTTCAGGAGATGGTTTATTTTCTCTGGTTTTGGTGCTATAGTGTTTTTTTGTGTTTGATATGTATATATATATATATATACATA
>JASDQU010242206.1:54176-74370 GCA_032191745.1 Picea mariana
CAAATTTTTCCCTCCAAATTTTTCCCACATTTATTAAACATATTGATGATCCATATAATTTTAGGTATACATGTAGACAATATACCTAATTTTTATTTATCCCACATTCATTACACTAACAGTAATTTATATCATATGTGTTATATATACACAATCTTGTTTTATGTTTTTACATTGTGTGATATCTTGGGCAGTATTTTTTAAAGGATTTGGAGCAGGCTACAAGGGAGAAACATCAAGAAGACATCTGAGGAGAATCTAGCATTTCAGAGGTTAGTTATTTTTTAAATTCTTACCATTTACCAAAAAAACAATTATAAAATTATCTTTGAATCACATAATATTTTTTCATGCAAAAATTAAAAAACCTTAAATTTGTTTAGATGTTTTCTATTTTTGTCTAAAAAAATACTCAACTTTTTTAAAAATTAGAGACTTTTTTCAAAAATTTTTAACAAAATCCTTCAAATTTTTTGAAAAAAAAAGTCAAATTTAGGTTTAGTTTTTTAAAAAGATTTAGTTTTTTACTTAAATTTTATTAGTTTTGTCCCATGGTGGTTATTGGGCAATGTTCGTGCCTTAGCTGCAGGGGGGGGGGGCGGCTGGGGCGATGCTCGACATCGCCCCATCCCCCACGGCCAAGGCACGGTCCTGGCATAAGCCCAATAACTCCATGGGTCAAATTTTTTTACGTATGGGTAAAATTTTTTTATTTCTTTTTTAAATTAGTTTTTATATTCAATGTTGTTTTTTTTAGTTTATTTTTTTTCCTTGGAAAAATTCGTAATTTCATTATATTATAACAAAATTACATACACAGATATATAAAAGCTATTTAGAAATAGCCTTGTACATATTATCCAACAAATTGAAGCTAAGAAAAACTAATGATGCAAATCAGAGATTAATGTTCCCAGAATCATACCCAATTGTCTCCAAATCAGGCCCAATATACATGTAGTAACCACCGAAAATTAGTCCTAAAAAAAGGGGGCATATCCCACCAAACAACAAGAACTGTATCAAATATACATAACATATCCCAGCAAAACAAACAAGAGTAGTTCCCTCACTAAAATAGAAGCCAAAATGATCATGAATCCTGAATATCATGAAAGGGTCTATGATAGAATCCCTGAATTCATGTTGATGTATGCTATTCAATATACCATTGACCAAAAGCTAGCTGCAAGGCTTCTTTGGAAAGCCAAACCGCCAATGTGAAAGGCCTAATTTTATTTTTTTATCTTAATATAGTAAAATGGCAAGAAAGAGATTATCTATGAATATATCTGGATCATGACCTGCAATAATGGCATCCAAAAATGAAACTAGAACCTCCATGAATGTTAGGCAACAAAATTATAGCATAACACCTCAACTATCAAAGGCAATGAAGAATGTTATAGAGTGGAAATATGTGGAAGGTGAAAACAAACTGGAATATTCTTGGTTTGTTAAAGACAAGCAATGCAACAATGGAGATCATATATATTTGTATTGTGCCGAATTAGAACATGTGCAAGGAAATTATCAAGCACTTGACTTGTTACGAGATATATGTTTGGTGCCAGCCACATATATTGTTTATGCACTTGTCAAACAAGGGAGAACTTATATCAAGTTTAGATATTGTTTCAAATTGAGCAATTATAACAAGAATTAATGTTTTTCAGAATTATGTGCATCCATCGTTGATGACATTGAGAAAGACAATGTAAGTTTTTTTATTTCTATTTTTGTGTCGTTTATTATTTTTAGTATCATGTCAATGTTTTAATTTATTTAACATGAAAATGTTATATTTTATCTTTACAGGATTTTGTTGAACGACTTTCACATATGTTAGTAGGGATTTACTCTACAGAGAATAATATCATGGATGTCATCAACACTTTTCATATTGAAAAGACACAAGAAGGAAGAAAAAGAAACAAAAAGTAATGGAGGTTGAACCTGCAAGAGTAGACAAAGAAGAACATGAAAGAAGAAAGAAAAATCCTCATTCTAGAAATCCTATAAGGGTTACATTTGAAAATGAAGAAACTCCAAATGAATATTTTGTTGAGATTGGTTCCAATGAGGTTATCACTCCTCGCAAAAACAACAAAGAAGATAAATCCAAAAGAACGGTGGCTGATGATGAGTCTATTCCTATTGATTATGAAGAAATCATTGATTTGGATGAAACACATTTAAATCATAAGAGGAAGAAAAAAAATGTTGATAATGTTCAAGAAGCCATCATTAGCTCAGAGTATTATAGTGAAAGTCCTAAAGGTATCAGAGAAATAATAACACCAGGTGTTGATCTAGAGGATGGTGTTATGAAAGCAACACAAAATCCCATTAGAAATAGAACAAGGATGGCAAGCTTAGTTGATTATGGCCACACATTTTAGTTGAATGTGTTCAACAACTTTATAAACCCACAGAAGAGAAAGAAAAATATCAAATTAGAAAACAACATCACTTGCATATTCACAATTTGAAAGCATTGATTAGGTACAATCCATATGCACATTTGGTTGACTACCTAGTTTTTGTTGACCCAATGGAAGTTCCTACGAGGCAAGAAATTGTTAGATCAAAATGTTTTGACTACAAATATTATGTGATTGGAGGAAATCATTCTGCAGAGGCTAGAAGAGAATTGATGCAATAATATCCCAATAATTCTCTTTTTGAGACAGTCAAATGCATAATTTATGTCAGTTTAACAGATTCATAAGCAAAGTTACTGGCATGGGATCATAACATGGACAATGAATACATAATTTCTATGACTTCATTCAAAGGGTGAGATTTATCCATAATGAATTTTATGAAATATGACATGGGGAGAGATCAAATGTTGATGTTAAGTTTAAGAAGCAATGTTGTATGGAAATAGGATTCCCACTTGGTGGTACAATAGTTGGAACTACCTTTGGTATCCTGTATAGTTGACCCCCGAGAGTAACAATGACGCTACAGGGTCGAGACTCATAAACAACATGATTCCTCCACATATAGGGATGGCCTAATAGAACATCAGATAATTCTAGTGGGGAAACATCACACAATACCTCATCCCTAAAGGGATTGATGTTGTAGTACAAGCGACACTACTAGCTGACACGAAGATATTGAACCTAGCGAAGCAACCCGATGTTGTGTGGTTGCAGGTGTAGTGTTTTTGGAAAATCCAACTGCTTGAAAACCTTTGATGAGATGATTTTCTTTTGGATTTCGCTATCAAAAATAAAATGTAGTGGGGTCCCCTTCACCCAGATTTGTGAATGAAAGAGTCACTCCCCCTCCTCAGGATCCTCTTCTAGTTGGATTGTTGCAGTTGCGACAGTAGCAATGGGTCTTGCATCAATTATCTGTCTCCTTTTATTATTTTCTGAATCAGGGTCCAAGTTGGGGTTCGACTCTTTGTCTTTGAGCTTGGCCACCAATTACTGTATTGAGCGACATTCATCAGTGTTGTGACAAGGGTTGTTGTGGAACTCACACCACTTTCCAGTGTCTTTCTTAGACTTCATGTTACCCTTCTTTGCCTGCATCTCTGACTGACTCTATTGAGGTTGGACTTCCTTGCTATGTCCTTCATTACGTGAGTTAGAGTTTCGTTTTCCATGTTTCTCCCACTTACTCTGTTGCTTGAATTTCTGCTCAATTTTGACTGCATATTGATCAACAAATCCTAATGAGGAGATGTCTAAGAAATCCATCTATGTTTGGATGTACCTGTGTAGACCACTGTGGTACTTCAAAACCAGGTTTCACTCAGAGTCTTTGATACCCAGCTTTGAGTGCAAGGCATGAAAGATGTTGGTGTACTCCGACACCGTCTGGTCTCTTTTTTGACACATAGTTGTCCATCTCATGTATTGTTCATCATAGTTTCTGACAATGTAGAACTCCTCCTTTAGGGAATATACAAAGGCCACCCAAGTGGGTTCTCTCCCAAATAGTGTAGATTCATCCACGATGTACCTCTCCCAGTAACCTTCCCACCAAGCTCTGACATGGGGAAGGGATTTAAGGAGCACGAAGGTGATCTTTTCACTGTCAGAAAAAAATTGGACAGAGTAATAACCTTCTAGCAGATTCAATCTTTTTTCTATAGCATTTTCATCTATCTTGCCTTCAAATAAGGGGATATCAAAATTGACTTGTACCTTGAAGGGTTTTGAAGTTGCGAAATGTATTCTTATTGAAGATACCTCAGTTGCCACCATCGTTAGTCTTTGAAGGATCTGAGAAAATGTTTCTATCATATCGTTCCTTTGTCGCACGAGGGCTTCCTCAAGCAATGTATTGAAATGATCTCTTTCTTTGTCATCTCTCTTTTCTTTTGCCATGGGAGGTTGCTTGGGTTGGGATCATAACACGGACAATGAATAATTAATTTCTATGACCTTCATTCAAAGGGTGAGATTTATCCATAATTAATTTTATGAAATATGTCATGGGGGGAGATCAAATGTTGATGTTAAGTTTAAGAAGCAATGTTGTATGAAAATAAGATTCCCACTTGATGATGAAAATACAAAAGAAAAAAATCACAAAGGAAGTGATATATTTAGAGTCGTGGATAGTTATTTTCAATTGGGATTTAGATTTGGACATGTATAAAATTTGATAGATGAGATATTCACCCTATGGGAAAATATTAGTAGAAAAAACTAGAGAGTTAAGAAGTCTAAACCATTGATATGTGGCACAAGTAAGACAAGTCTTGACATAAAACATATTCCAAATGATATGACTATAACACCTTGGAGATCAATACAAGGAGTGAATGATGATAAAATTATCATAATTATATTATCACGTGTTAGGTCGGGAGAATTTTCAATGGAAGAAATGTGTGATGAATTTAAAAAGTAAGTCTGTTGAGTTATTTTTATTTATGTTAGGACAATAAAATAAATTTTTTCAGTTTAACATATTAGTTTAACATTATTTTTTATTTATTTAGTCATAAGGTGTATATGAAAATACAAGAGAAAATGGTCAAGATGTTGAATGAAGAAAGTTGGGATGATGTTAAACTCAACTATCCAGATTCAAGCTCTTCAGCAGTATTGAAACAATTTTTTGCTGCATTCAAAAAGGTATGTTGATTTATTACATTCATATTATTCGTTTGTAAGTTAATTTATTTTTATTTTAATAGTTATAGATATATAACTATATGTTTGTTTATTTCATTAAAGATGCCAAAGAAGAATGTAGATGGAGTACCTGAAACTTTCAAAAGTTTTATTCAAAAAGACAAGTTTGAAAGAGAAAGAAGGAGACATGTTCAAAATGTTCAACTTGATGACACCCTTGATCACTACATTTGGAATGGGCTCGACATTGTTCAATATAAAGTGATATTAGGTGATTGTGAACAACTTGCAAATATTGTTCCTAAAAAAGAATACTCCCTAGTTATTGCGGATATCCCTCATGGTTATAATATCCAAAACATTGGATATGATATTGAGCCTTATACTTACCAAGATTTCAGGAAAGTGGTTATGGGATTTACAGAAGTTACAACATCACCATTTTGGAGATTTCTAGTATTTCATTCAGACACACAACAAGGATTAGTACAATCAAGCTTCGAGGGGAAAGAAAAGACAAGGATGCAGTTTATTTGGTAAGACATTGAAAGTGTATGTTTAGAAATTAAGATTAGAAAACAATTTTATTAATTCACAAGTTAATTGAATGTGCACTTATTTATGCTACAGGCACAAGCCTAATATTATGAGCTCCAAGAGAGAATTTTTTAAACGTGATTTTGAGAGTATACATCTTGCAACTTGGACAAAAGATGATTCTTATAATTCTATTCTTGCCAATGCAAAGGATGGAGAGACTCCTAATAGTATATTGGTATACAATGTTGTGGTTAGAAAGCTAACATATAAAGAAAAATATTTGAAAGGAGAGATGGTTAAAAATTATAAAAAACCACAAGAATTAATTAATTATCTTTTAGATACATTTTCAAATGAAGGAGATTGGGTTTTGGATTTGTTCTCGAGTTTAGGTAAGAATTATGATCTAATATTTATGAAATCATACTTCAATTTTATATTATTTTTAATTTATGTATTTTTACAGCATCTAACTTCATTATTTATTTTGTATTTGGTGATTAGGTACAACATTAGCATGTTGCTTACATAAAGGAAGGAATTGCATAGCCATTTAAAGTGACCAAATGCAGTGTCGTTTTATTCAACAAAGAATTCATGCTATTCCATCTCTTCCAGATGAAATGCAAGAAGTTGGCTTGAGGAAAGGAGTTTTAGTGAATCAAAGGTAGCAACATTGTCAAGGGAACCTCAAGTACCATTAGGAGGAATGATTCGAAAGGATCACTTTGGAGAACTTGCAGATATCAAAGAACCAATGGAAGAACAAAATGACACAATGGAAGCACAAAATGTCGTCGAAGAAGATGATAATGTGTATGTTGAGAATGATGAATTTGGGATATATGATATTGTTGATTAGTTTAAAGATGCCTTTGAAGACGATGCTCAATTTTGCAAATTTTTGATGAGCTATAACTGTAATGTTTTGACTTTCATATTTCAAAATAAGAATAAAGATGTATCTATTGTTGTTTTGTGATGAATATTTTTATTGTTTTTTTTTTTCGTTTTATTTGTACATGAATCACTATACATTGGAAAATTTTATTAAATGTTGTCATTTTTTTTATTTCAAATGTATAAAAATATGAAAGAAAATGATAATTTTTAATAAAATCTTGACTTTTTTTGTTCAATTATGTCCATAAAAATGTTTTATTTGACATGTTATTTTAAGGAATATGTACCAAAATGTATAGGTTTTTAATTATATATGACTATAAAATGTATATATTTTTTCTAAATTTTCAAAAATAGTGTTATTTAACTACAATGTTTTTCGATTTATTGAAGTAAAGGTAAACAATGTGTTAAAAATGATGTTTTTTCACTATATTTAAAAAATATGGAACAATAAATTAATTGAGACAAAATTATATGAAAAATCATAACTTCAAAAAAGTAAATGGTAAAAAATATTTTTAAGATTGAAAGAAGCATGAAAAAATGACTAAAAACACCGTTGAATTAAAAAAATAAATTAGAAATAAATGAAAAATAAGCATTTAAAAAAATAATGTGGAAACATTGTCAATCGAAAAATTTAAAATATCGAAAACCACCTAAAAACGAAGGGGGGTTCTACCGGTAGCACCATTTTTATAAATGGGGTAAAAAATTGGACCCCCCAAAAAATGTGAACTATGTAGAGTTGTCATTAAGTTGGCAACTATGTTTAAACTAGAATATTATAAAATGCACGCCTAGGAATCATATGACCTCCAAATTGAGTGATAAAAGTTGCGGAGTTTGTATTTTATTATTTTACATATATTTTTATTTTAGTTGTGCATTTTGAAACAAAAACTCCTCTACTATGCATAAAGGTTAAAAACTTCTTTGTAAATGCAAAAAAATGTATAAAGAGAAAAATTCTTAAAAATGCATGAAACGAGGGTATGATGAAAATGCACGCTTAGGTCTTAACACACCTGCAATTCCCATATGTATTAGACATCTATAATTTAAAGGGGATCGATGATCCAGATTATTTCGAGAACAACATGAAGAAAAAAATACAACCGATATATAACAAGGAAATACACAAAGATAATGCGGATAACACAAAAATATAGTGAAAACCAACTTCTATTAATGAACAAGAGGGAAAAAAATTGTAGAACACAAACTGACAAAATGGGGTAGTCTATCTATGAATAGAAAGAGATGTTGGCTTTGCTTCATTCGCAACAAGCTTTACATCACAATCCATTGCATCCTTAAAGGGCCTCCTTCACCTCAATTATATATGAGAGAGTGAGAGGAGAAAAATTCTCATGATGCATGTGGGATAAATTGGACTAAGTTTATAAAATTCCATAGGGGATGTAAAACACTAGGACTTACCGGGTGGTCACCCATCCCAATACTACTCTAGCCTAAGCGCGCTTAACTGTAGAGTTCTAATGGGATCCAATGCATTAACAGTATGTTGTAGATATGTACATAAGACCACTAGGAAATCATTACATGGTGACTTTAATTAACAAATTAAGATGATATTACATTCCATTCCCCATAAAAAAGGGTGAATATCATGGTTTATCAAAACCACAGGTTCAAAATGGTGATTTAGTGGAAAAGGTAGATGGCCACCAAGACACATCTGGATCATTCCTTCCCCTTTATGAAGCAATGGTCCCCATTGCATCAAGTTCTCTTGGGAGACAGGGAGACTTCTTCTAAATCTGAAGCTTGGTGCTTTGCTTGCCTTGTTGAAGAAGATGTCATGCTTAGCTTATTGAAGGCTGTCATAAACATGTTGCTAGAGATGTTGGATTTGTTCAACCAATCTAGCTGCATGATCTACCTAAGTGTGGGAGGACTCTGTTGGTGAATATGCAACATGAAGAGTATGAAGGGTTCTATTATAACCTTGCATGATTGGGCAGTGTGGAGGCATTCTCATAGGTGCAGTAAGAACATCTTGGTACTCTTCTACAATCTTGTCGATCTGCTTCTGCTGGATAAAAAGGTCTTGGGATGATACTGCAATGGTTGCAGTGTCCTTCTGTTCATCTTCTGATCGGATTGTGAAGAGGCTAAACTTTTTAGTATGAAATATTACTTTGTGGAATTTCTTTGGTGGTACAATAGTCAGAACTACCTTTGGTATCCTATATAGTTGACCCTTGAGAGTAACAATGATGCTATAGGGTCAAGACTCATAAACAACATGATTCCTCCACATATAGGGATGGACTAATATAACATCACATAATTCCAGTGGGGCAACATCACACAATACCTCATCTCTGAAGGGCTTGATGCCGTAGGACAGAAGACACTGTTAGCTGACATGAAGATATTGACCCTGGCAAAGCCACCCGATGTTGTGTGGTTGCAGGTGTGGTGTTTTTGGAAAATCCAATTGCTTGACAGCCTCTGATGAGATGATGTTATTTTGGATTTCGCTATCAACAATAAAATGTAGTGGGGTCCCCTTCACCCATATCTGTGAATGAAAGAGTCACTCCCCCTCGTCAGGATCCTCTTCTGGTTGGATTGTTGCAGTTGCAACAGTAGCAGTGGGTTCTACATCAATTATTTGTCTCCTTCTATTATTTTTTGAATCAGGGTCCAAGTTGGGGTTCGACTCTTTGTCTTTGAGCTTGGCCACCAATTACCGTATTGAGTGACATTCATTAGTGTTGTGACAAGGGTTGTTGTGGAACTCACACCACTTTCCAGTGTCTTTCTTAGACTTCATGTTACCCTTCTTTGCCTGCATCTGTGACTGAATCTCTTGAGGTTGGCCTTCCTTGCTCTATCCTTCATTATGTGAGTTAGAGTTTCCTTTTCCATGTTTCTCCCACTTACTCTGTTGCTTGAATTTCTACTCAATTTCAACTGCATATCGATAAGCAGATCCCATTAAGAAGATGTCTAAGAAATCCATCTATGTTTGGATGTACCTGTGTAGACCACTGTGGTACTTCAAAACCAGGTTTCTCTCGGAGTCTTTGATACCCAGCTTTGAGTGCAAGGTATGAAATATGTTGGTGTACTCCGACACCGTCTGGTCTCTTTTTTAATGCATAGTTGTCCATATCATGTATTGGTCATCATAGTTTATGATAGGGTAGAAATCCTCCTTTAGGGAATCTACAAAGGCCACCCAAGTGGGTTCTCTTCCAAATAATGTAGATTCATCCATGTTGTACCTCTCCCAGTAACCTTCCCACCAAGCTCTGACATGGGGATGGGATTTAAGGAGCACAAAGGTGATCTTTTCACTGTCAAAAAAAATTTGGACAGAGTAATAACCTTCTAGCAGATTCAACCTTTTTTCTATAGCATTTGCATCTATCTGGCCTTCAAATAAGGGGATATCAAAATTGACTTGTACCTTGAAGGGTGTTTCACTTGCGAAATGGATTCTTGTCGAAGATGCCTCAGTTGCCGCCATTGTCAGTCTTTGAAGGATCTGAGAATTTTTTTCTATCATCTCGTTCCTTTGTCGCACAAGGGCTTCCTCAAGCAATGTATTGAAATGATCTCTTTCTTTGTCATCTCTCTTTTCTTCCACCATGGGAGGTTGCTTGGGATGGCGAGACGAATTGTCCTCAAACGAAACTAGCTCGAGACCCAACTCTCTATACCCCGACCCCGTCGAGGACATACTCTGAGAAACGACAAGGAGCATCCTGCTCTGATACCACTGATATTGATTATTTTGAGAATGACATGAAGACAAAAATATAACTGATATATAACAAGGAAATACACATAGATAATGTGGAGAACACAAAATATAGTGAAAACCAACTTCTATTAATGAACAAGAGAGAAAAACATTGTAGAACACAAACTGGCATAATGGGGTATCCTATCTTTGAAAATAAAGATATGTTGTCTATGCTTCATTCACAACAATATTTACATCACACTTCATTGCATCCTTAAAGGGCCTCCTTCATCTCAATTATATATGACAAAGTGACAGGAGAACAATTCCCATGGTTAATGTGGGATAAATTGGACTAAGCCATAGGCATGTAAAACACTAGGACTTCCCAGGAGGTCACCCATCCCAGTACTACTCTAGCCTAAGCGCGCTTAATTGCCGTTCTAATGGGATCCTGTGCATTAATGCTATGTTGTAGGAATGTACATAAGACCACTAGGAAATCATTACATGATGTCTTCAATTTACAAATGAAGATGAAATTACATTCCATTCCCCATAAAAAAGGGTGAATATCATGGTTTATCAAAACCACATGTTCAAAATGGCGATTCAGTGGAAAAGGTGGATGACCACTGAGATCCATCTGGATCAATCAATGGACGGATTTAGAAGAACAATACATAAAACATACAAGGTATTCCTATTACAGCTTCATAAAACACTTAGGACAACTCCATGCTTAATACATTCAACTATATCATAATATCACTTAGGTAAAAATTAATGTACATGAAAAATTACTTAGTAAAATATTCCCTTAGGGAGTTGGGCAGGTGCCACTCGATTCACCTTGTATTCCCAATGGTAATTTATTAAATTGACACAATATTTTCCAATCTTTGTCCATCAGATACTTATGATCATTCATGTTTCTTACTGCCTCATCCAAATTGGTGTATTTCTCATAAGCATGGGGAATTAATTTCGTGAAAATCATTTTCAAATTGTGCAACAACTCAAAATCCCCTGCAAACAATTCTACTACATCTTGCCCCTTCAAAGTTCCATCAGGATTTTAGAACTTGTTGTAACTGGTCCTCCTGTCTTTTAATAACTTATGATAATTGTTTATTGTATACAAATCCCCATTTTCATTCCAAACAATGGTAATCCATGCTTGATGACATCACTAAAAATATTCTTAAAAGTAGAGATTTCCCTCGTAATCTCATGGCACTTAGTTTCCGCATTTTACAACAATATCCTTTTTGTGATGACTCTTTTAGCATCCATTACAATGATAGTTCTGTCATTAACTTGCAAATACTTCAACTTCGCTTTAGTTCTATTGTTCAAGAACTTTATTATATCAACTTCCAAATCAAGTTTATTCTCCAACTCATTCGATGTTCCTTTTATGTCTTTCAAGACTACGGTGATTAAATCAAGCTCAACTTGAACCAGGGTATAATAAGACCCATTATTAAAAATGGTGTTATCTATATAGTCCCAAATGATATGCTTAGCTCCTTTAATGGTTGGTCTCTCTATCACCCTTGCCTTCATTTTATTTTCTTCCTTTTGAGCTTCCTCTTTAGTAGCACTGATTTTTGACAAACATAATTATTTGCTTTCCACCTAATCTTTTAGTTCTACTACCTTGACATCTCTTTGTTTGAGTTGTTTTTTCATAGTGTCCAAATCAATCTCCTTCACACTCAAATCATCCATGAATTTTGATGAGTCCTCTTCTAGCTCTAATGGAGAAGTTTTCATTGCAGTTGAATTGGCTTCCTGCAATCGCTGAGTTTGATGGTCTTTTAAGGTTTAAATTTCATCTTGTAGGTGTTCTATGATCTTTTTACTTTCCAATAATTGTTGGTAAAGATGCTCCTTTTCCTCATGACTATCTTGCATCTCTAGGGTCTGAACATGTTGTACATTAGGAAAATTTATCTTTTTCTTTTTCTTAAGGATCTTAATCTCATTATCCTTCTCTTGGATTAGGTCTCCTACAATAGTCAAATTTTTATGATATGCTTATAGGGAAATAATCTTCCTCTTCAACTCATTAATATGAATTCTATTGGATTTAGTTTCCACCCTCTCCCGCGTCAACTGATTCACTATTTTTATTACCATATTTTTCATCTTCCTCTCACTGGCAGAGGATTGCAAGTCCCCTCTATACAACATATCACTTGTTTGTTGGTGCAATTCAATCATATCCACATGGTGGATATCCCGAAGCTTTACTCTCATATGAGTGGCTTTGTAATCTGCAATAAAGAGAGGCTTAAGTACCTTTGACTCTAGTACAACCAAATTGAATATACCCTACTGGTAATCCACAGTAGATAGTAATTTTTTTGAGTTGTGTTTTCTCCCCAAGCCCAAAGATATATTTCCTTTTTCACCCCTTTACTTTTTCTCTTTATATCCAAATACTATGAAAAGAGAGAGGGTTGTTTATCAGAGGTTCCTTCAGGTGTAAAGGTCTATGAAACTTCTGGTGTTGACAATAGAGATGATCTGAGATTGTCAATAACGTTAGCATCTCCCTTTGAGGCTGAACTAGCTTCACTTGATCCTTGTATGATTTGTACTATACCATTCCCTTCTCCTGTAAACTCATCTAAAAACTCCTCTAAGTATAATTATTCATCACCTTTAGTATTTTTTCTTAGATGCTTACTTATTTGATCATCAATATCCATTTCAGAATGCATGTCTGAAAATTTCCTCTTTCCAAGTTGTAATTATTGTTTATGAGGAGTTTGAATTACATTGTATTGGTCCTTTGACTGAGTGGTAGTTTGATTTTGGGTCTCTACCTCTAAAATTTGCTTAATGTTTTCCCATGAATCTAGGTTAGCAGTTCTTTCCACTACATGATTTGGAAGATGCTTGTACATGGGCCTTTTGGTTGCAATCACACCATGTGGGTCATACACCCATTTACTTCATTTTTTAAAGTTCAGTTGTTGTAACATTTCTTCTATAACAACTAGATCAGTTCTAATCTTGACCAAGAAAGGGCCAACCTCTTGAGGAAACTTGAAAGTGATGGCATGCTTATGCTGGAAAAAATGAAATTGATCTGAAATGAGCCTTTGTCTTATGTATTCGAAAGAAAATATTCTTGGAGTTAGGAAAAATGGCATCTTGTACGGCTCCTGTTCAAAACCATATACTCTAATGATAGTGTGATCCTCATCCAGGTACCAATCTCCTAATCTGGTATCTTTGCTCAGCTGAAGTATATTTTTAAACTTAGGAAACATCCTAGGAGGCTAAGTGCCATGGAGAAGAATGTAGCATGCACTCATGAACTTGTTTACATAAAGATTGAACCTTTATTATGGCCTCGTTTCCTCACCTCCTTGGTCTACTCAATTATTGTCTTGGTTTTAGCTAAATCGTCTATTGTTTTGATCCTAAAGATCTCAGAAAAGGAATAATTACTGAATAATATGAGGTGCACCAAGTAGGCATGGTACCTAAAAGACTTAGTGATGTGGAAATTTGACAATTGGAAGTTTATGACTTCTTGTAGGAACTGACAATAATCAAATTTTGTGAGAGTGATTGAACCCTGTGGAAATAAGACAAAAAGCAGCCCTAAAATGGTCTCATCCACTAATATATCATGTTCATAGCCTAAAACTTGACAAATCATGGAAATGGCCTACCTAGTTATTTCAAGGAAGATGGTGGATTTGAAAGGAGGTGGACCAGTTGGAAATGGGGCATCTGGGGCTAATAGATTTCTCAACATTTTCTCTCTTTCATACTATGATAATACTCCAAACTTGAGTCAAGCTCATCATCATCTAGGATTTGATATACAACATGGTCTAGAGTTTGGAGCATTTGGGCAATGGATTCTTTACTTATTTCACAAACTATCCTAGAATCATGTACATAAATTATTTGTTTCCTATCCACCTGTTAATTGAAAACACACCAATTGACTAATTCTGGAAAGTGATACGTTTGTGGAACAATTGATCTAGGCAGGTTTGATTCCCATAAGTTTAAGTAGTTTTGACCATTGTTAGCGTCATCTTGGGATCTTTGAATTAATTTGTGAAGGTCAGGGAAAGATAGTGTAGGGTTGAAAACATCCCTTTTCTTCTCCTCCAAGTGGTCATCATATACAATCATTTTCTTGGATGGTCAGATTTGGCTAGGGTTCGATTTAGTGGCCATTTGATTACTTTAAAGGAAAAAATACTGACTACCTTTCTCCATCTATCATTATTTTAAACAATTTGAACACATTTGAAATAAGGAAACAAGAACACTACCCAAAATTATTTTTCGAAGTCTATACTACCATGTTTACCGTGTGCATTTTACTGGAGTCTATTGTACTCGTAACAGTGTTTACCGTGTGCGTTTTAAACTTAATAAAAAAAAAATTGGATTACATCGACGCGGTGCATTATTAATTTGGATTGCATTACCATGGAACCTATCATTAATTCATTCATTTTAGGGGTGATCCATGTGGATATTGGTGGCCTCCCATCTATTCCAACTGGCTCCTCTTATCAGTTTTAGTTCAACACATTCTTCTGTTCTTATTTGTAATTGTGGGTTCTACACTTTTGGGGATTTCTGAATCCTACACATCTTCCAGGTGGATACTTGTGGCCTCTCACCTAATCCAACTGGATTATTTTGTATGTTTTCATGGCAGCACATCTTGTTGTACTTCCAGGGCCGTTGGATCCCTAAACAATGTTTTTTGGCTCACCACAGTCAAACTATAGATAGACTTAGAGTTTGATGGAATAATGTGTATCTCTCTAAAATACATTTCCAACGGGCTATCACGCGTCTAAAACAAAGGTCGTATGCAAAAGTTGCAACCCCAAGAAGTTGAGGTACCAACTCACCCATAGGGGCCCACATGCATTTTGGCGTTTCACCTCCTAGGGTTAGGTTTTTGGATGTCAAGGGATTTTTCATTCATGAGTAATACGAAAAAGGCCTATGGAGCCTCATTGTAATCATTCTGCTCAAACATATGCACGTAGCAGCCACATCTCTTCTCAAATATAGCGACCACCATTCAAGCAAGTGTTTCAGTTCTATAGTTTTACAGTTTCAGCCTATTTCATTTATTCAATAGAAGATTATTTTCACTGGATATTTGTGTTTTTCTCCATATATTTGTGTTTATTTTATTCAATCTATTAATCAGTTCATTCCACTCCTAAATCCAGATCACTCAATTATGCAGTTTTACAGTTTCAGCCTATTTCATTTATCCAATAGAAGATATTGTTCACTGGATATTTGTGTTGTTCTTCATATATTTGTGTTTATTGTATTCAATCTATTAATCAGCTCGTTGCACTCCTAAATCCAGATCAGTGGTATCAGAGTGGTCTTCTCTTCATTTATTTTTCTTCGTGCATGTCCCCGACAAGATCTAGGTACAATAAGTTGGAACTCGAACCAATCGAGTCATTGCAAGATCGATCACGTCAATCCCGAAAACAACCCATGGGGGATGAAAAGAAAGATGATGGAGTAGGAGATCCTATGAAAATGTTTCTCGAGGAATCCCTTGAGTGAAAAAGGAACAAAATGATGAACAAATTTACACAGATCCTTCGACGACTGCCCGCAGGAGAAGCATCTTCATCAAGTGGCCTTGCAACCCCCTTCAAGGTACCAGTGAATTTTGATATTCCATTATTTGAAGGACTAATATATGCATATGTTGTAGATAAATGGTTGAATATTCTTGAAGGGTATTTTTCGGTCCACAATTTTTTCAATAGGGAGAAGATTACTTTTGCACTCCTCAAGGCCATCCCCCATGTTAAAGACTGGTGGGATACTTACTCTAGGAAAAGGGCCATAGAGGAATATGAAATATTTTTGGTTTCCCCTACATGGGATTCCTTTCGGGATACAATTAAAGAACAATACTACCCTATTGGAAGCTACAAGGACTAGTACATTAGATGGACCACCTTGCATCAAGAAAGGGACCAAACAATATCAGATTTCACCAACATTTTCCATACCCTGCACACCAAATTGGGTATCAAAGACTCTGAGTGACATATGGTGCTCAAATACCACGGTTGTTTGCGTATATAGATTCAAACAAAAATGGATTTTCTAGACATCGCCTCATTGGGCATGACATATAGATATGTTGTCAAGATCGAGCATAAATTTAAGCAGAAGAGGTGAAAGTTTGGATCTTCAAACTCCTCAAAGCTGAAGTAGGGAAAAGGCATCCCCAACCCACACAGCAAGGGACCGAGCTGAGATTTCCACTCTTAGGATAACCAATCCAAGCTGTAACACAAGAAAGGTAATGAAAAGATGAAGAAGGAAACAAGAAAATGGTGTGAGTACCATAAAAGCCCTTCGCACAATACTGAAGAATGTCGCTCCAAGTAGTCACTCTTGGCCGATCTAAAGGCTTCTGAGTCAGAGGCCAATTCTGATTCTGAATCAAATCTAGAAGGAGGGAAGAAAATCATCGATGTTGAACCCAATGCCATTGTCGCTACCACCAAATTCCAGCCAAGTGAACTAGAATAACCAGAGGAAGGGGAATGCCTATTTCACTCACAGATGTGGGTAAAGTGGGCTCTGCTTCATTTCATTGTCGACAACGGCAATGAAAAGAACCTAATCTCAGCAGAGGTCGTCAAGCAACTCAACTTTTCAATGACACCGCACCCGTAGCCCCACACCATCAGTTGGATTCGCTAAGGAAGAGATCTTCGTGGCAGCCAACAATGTCATCTACCCTATGGCATCAAAACTTTCAAAGATGAGGTATTGTGTGATATTTATCCTCTTGAAGTTTGTGATGTTCTTTTAGGACAACCATATTTGTGGAAGCATCATGCTGTGTATGAGTCTAGACCCCGCAGTGTTATTATTACTTTGGCACTACTACATTGGGCGGAAATTACGACGGTTTAAAATTTCGTCGTAATTTTTATTTCTTTTTTTGGACCAAATTTACTTTTTTTTTCGGGGTCCAACAGTTCGTTGCTATAGAGATCAACATTCCATGTTGGTTGTTATAGCGACGAACTTTCGTTGCTAGAGAAACCAACCACGAGTTAGTCGATATAGCGATGAACTTTAGTCGTTATAACGACCAACTATGACACGTGTGAGAATCAAACGGTCATTGACTTATTGTTTGGTCAATTTGACTGAATTCTTCAGAAGACCGACAAAATCAATCCTATATATATCTCAGTTACGATAAATTTGTTATAGTTGCGACAATCATTTTATACAGTTATGACAATCATTTTCTACAATTGCGACAATCATTCGAGTGTTCTGATGCAATGGTGTTTTGGTTTTTTATGAAATCTTGATTTCAATTCTCTTTCAAGAAGAGAAACATTGAATTGATCATTTTCTACATAGCTGATATTTTGAAGGTCAATACTTAAAAATTTTCTGTGTGATTTAGTAATTTGGTGGTATTGAACTATTTTATGGTTTATTTTCACTCCTTAAATAATATTTTATGGTTTATTTTAACTCAGAAATATTTTATGGTTTATCCACTTTTGATAGAGTAAAAAGATTATTGATTCAACTACGATCACTCTAATTAGATTCAATCACTCTAATTTTTTTCTTATATTTCATGGAACTTCTTTAATATCTAAGTATCCTTGCCTTAGTAAATTTACATTTAGGGATTCCTCCTTGAGTTGGAAAAGAACCAACTAGAAGTGAAGAGCAGTGGCTTTTGTGGTGATATTGGGCATTAGTACTCTTGTGTATCCCTAAAGCTACCCTAATTTTTATTAGGGACTTAATATTATATAGTGTGATTTTGGGTGATAATAGATCCACCTCTTCTTATTAATGGAATATTCTGATTTCGGGGATGAATCAAAGTATGAGGATTTAAACTTGGACAGTAAAAGATGCATAATGTACCATTTATCATTACCATGGCAAGGAATTGCTTGCCATCTTTGATTGGTTGTCTTCAAATTAATTTTCTTTACATCATCATTTTTTATGAGAATTAAAGTTTCCTTTACGCTTCGTATGTCATGATTTATTTTTCTCCCCAAACTCTTTCTTGCACTTCTATCAATTTTGTTCCTCAATTTTGACAACATATTAGTAGGTGGATCGCAACAAATAGATTATTAAAAGATTCATTTATGTTTGGATGTTTATGTGTAGGTGGATGTGTTGTTTTAGAACCAAGTGTCATTTAGATTCCCAAATAGCCAGTGTTGTACGTTGGATATGAAATGCATTGGTTTCATGCTTTGTTCCTTATTTTTTCTAGATGATTTTAGGTTTCATGCTTTGTCCCTTATTTTTTCTAAACATGATGTATAATTTTCATTACAAATATCTAAATATATACCAAATTATTTGAATAGATTTGTATATTGTACTTATAATGTTTCAATGGATTTGTTGTAATAGGTAATTACAATGTCAACTCCAGACGAGAAAAGAGAGCTTGTTATGTTAAAGCAACAAATGGTGATTCATGGTGATGGGAAATGTTATTGCCCTTGTTTTGAATGCAGGGGTTTTAATGGAAGAAGACTACCTTTAAAAATAGTTGAAAAAAATTGTAGGGAGAAAGGGCACGTTGAAGGGGGCAATGAATATCGTCCCATGGTATGTAATTAGTAATTATAGATCTTTAAGGGTATTATACATTAATTGTTTTTGTTTTTAATTTATCTTTCAAAATAATATTTCTGATATACTCTAACTGTATTTTATTGCTTCTATTGTTTTTATTAAAGAAAAATCATCCTAAGAATGTGATGCTACCTAGAAGGAAACATTTTCATAGAGATAATACTGAAGAAAAAGATAAAATTAATCGTGTGGATAATGATGACCACGTTATTCCTATGGAAAATGATGATATTAATAATACAGTTGATGATGATGGGACAAATAGATTGATCCAAGACATTTATAATGCTCCAATGGATGATGATGTCAACTTGGAGGATGATAATGATGACAATGATGATGAATATATTTTGGATAAACCTATCCTTCAAAATGCCACTGAATCCCTATATGAAGGCACAAAAAAAAATGTTCTCTCTGCTGTAATGTTGTTGGTCAAATTGAAGGTATCAAATGGTTTGTCAAACACATGTATGACACAGATCCTAAGGTAAGCAACATAATTTTACAATTTTATGCAATTTTATGCAATTTTCAACTTTTATTTTATTTTATTTTCAGTGTCAATTGATGTCTAAATTAAGAATGAAATATTTATAATGATTAATATAATTTTCATTATTTATTTATTTTTTTGTATATTGCTGATGTAGGTTGATAGGTGAATATTTCTTACCATCACCAAATAAGTTACCTCGCACATACTGAGAATTATCTGCCATTTTGAAAGAAATTGGAATGGAATATCAGGCTATTGATGCATGCCCCAATGATCACATCATATATTATGGACAATATGCATCTGAATCGAATTGCTCGCAATGTCAAATCAGTAGATATCGAACTGATAAGTTAACAAAAAAGGTGCCTCACAAGGTTCTTCGTTATATCCCCATAATTCCACGCCTGCAGCTACTATTTAGATGTCAGAACATAGCACAGTTTATGGATTACCATGCATGGACATAGAAGTGAAGATGATGTTCTTCGAATGCTTGCAGATGGTTCTTTATATAAAAATATCAAAGAAAGATGGCCAATTTTTAAAGAAGAACCTTGTAATGTTAGGATTTCATTGGCAACTGATGGTGTAAATCCATTTGGTGAGCTCAGGTCTATCTACTCGGTGTGGCCTGTTTTTATTATAAACAATAACCTTCCTCCTTGGATGTCAATAAAGAGAGAGCACACAATGTTGGCAATGATTGTTCCAACTATATTTGTA
>JASDQU010242207.1:0-41042 GCA_032191745.1 Picea mariana
TGTACCATAAGATACCTTAACTTCAGGATGAAGTTTCCTGAAGGGTGGGTGTATGTAACAACCCTAGTTGAATATATGCTTAGGGATTATTAAGCAAAATTAATTAGGTAATTAATTGTCCTAACATGGTTTTAATTAAACAAAGATTGGCATAATAATATTAATTAAATATTTGCCCGCAGGGGTGTAGACCGATTGGCAAGTGCCGTGTAAATGGAAGGAACTATGTAAAAAGAGGTCTCATGGTCGATTCTCACCCCGATTTACTCGGAGGGCGTGCTTGCGGGCCGTGCGTTTCTCCCTAGGGGTTATAAGGCAGCCGACAGGATTCGACCCCGTGTCACGCGAGTACGATACTGCCGTTGTTACCGATTCCCCTAGTATATAAAAAAAATATTAATTAAATATTTATTAATTAATTGATTGTTATAACTTTTGATTAATTAATTACCTATCACATTCAATGAGCAGGGTAATAAATTAAGAGGGTTAATAATTTTAATTTGTTTAATTAAATGATTTATATATGCGGGAGTGGATAAGCCATTAAATATAAGGATAAGATATTAATAAGAGGATAAGACATTAAATAAAGAGATAAGATAATAATGAAGGTATAAGATATTAATGAGCGGGAAGAGAGTCGGTGGAGGGGCATATGATAGGAGGAGTCTTACGAGGTGGAGGATCATTATTTTTGGGGGAGGAAGCATTTTGGAGGGGGAGAGAGTTCTGGTTTCTGGGCTTGGATTTTCTGGTTCTGTGTTGGAGTTCTGCAGTCTTGGAGGATCATTACGGGGGGCACCGAGTTGCTAGGGTTTTGGGCACAGGGGCCAGGATATCCTTACGATATCCTGGATCTAGGAATCCAGACAGGCTGCTCCTAGCTGGCAGGGAGGATAGTCGGTTTGGGCAGAGTTGGTTAGCACATCAGGCAACAACAAGGCAACAACAAGGCAGCAGAGAAGGGACAATAATATTGGCAAAAATTAGCATCAGAAGCAGGTAATTTGTCTATGAAAGTGCTAAGTTTTTTTTTTATGCTGTAGTTAAATGTTAATCTCTGCTGAATATTTACTTATATGCTGGTGATTGAATTATTTCTGTAGTTGAAAGGAATTATATCAAATTTTGTATTTAGAGTCTCTACAGAAAAAGTGAAACAGGAAAGGACACGTGGCGTCCCCGTAATACGACACTTGGAATATATAGATCAAACATGGAAATACATATGATAGGTGGAAGTATGAAACTGACATGACAAGTGATAGGTGGCAGGTGACTAGACAATTGACGTGGGCGTACAGTGCCGAATGGATGTTGAGGTGGCAGTTGATTGTGTGCTGACATGGTGCTGACCATGCAATAGGTAGACAAATCAGAGGATTCCATGTGGCATCTTCCGATTGGCCAATATTGTGTGAAGGGTATCAAAAGTGGTTGGGTCAAAGGGAATTGAACCTGCAACCTCCACAAACTAGACCAATAACTTAAAATACACACTCGAACCAAGCAGGATGCAAGACACTTGTAAATCTTATAAGCATATTTTAAATTAATTAATTTAAGGTTTGGTTATAACAAGTTTCAAGAAGGGCAGGTCCCTAGGGCTTGAACCTGCGACCTCTGCCTAAACATCTTCCCAACAAATTAAATCCTGATTGTTGCCCCAAAAATCATCGTTGGATAAACAAACCAACAAATATATATTTATATTTTAATGAATGTGCAACAAGAATCTAGTGGGTCGGTTGCGGTTTGAACCCCCCGACCTCCACTATATAAATCCACCAAAGTTTCCATTGCGGGATAGTATGGGAATGTGTTCCAAGAGTGGTTATTGCATCAACTTTCGTGCCAATAAATTAGAGTGATTTATGTTGTCTCAAAGTTCATGCTAAGAAATCAGAGTGAGTTCTATTGTCTCAAAGTTCATGCCAAAGGGGGTCTTTGGGCACCTGTTCAGGACATAGCTGAGTTTATACTTGTTCTTTCCAAAATTTCGAGAGTAATTCAGTGGCGACCTCTATTTCTATGTTTGAGAAACATAATTGATGGGTTTCTTCAACTTTTCCAATGTAAATCATCATTGTATCAAGCATTTGAGCATTAATAGAGTTGTCTCACTATTTAGAAGTGGAATAAGAGATGTAGCCCAGGAGGGGTGAACTCCATTATCAATTCTTTTCTTCTTAGTTGCTTTATTTTATATTGTGTTATCTCTCATTTTTCACAAGTTAATCATTATTTAATGATGTTTTGATAAGTAAGGGGATTGACATGTTTTATTTGCAAATAGTCAAGACGATCATAATTTTCGAATTAGGTTGGATTCTCATGTAAGATTAAGAATTAATTTGACACCTACGGATTTTTGGATCAAGTTGGTATCAAAGCTAGTTTGACATGTATTTTCAAGTGAATTCTTACGAGGTCCAAAACTCAAGCTAGGTGAAGGCACACTTGAAGTCTCCTTGTTTGAGAGCAAAAATCTCTTTGCTGCAAAAGAGCACCATGAGTAAATCTGTAATGGAATTAAGTATTTAGAAATACATGAACTAATAGATTCATAAGTAGAACTATGAATTGAGAATGCAACTACAATACCTCAAGGATGAGAAGCAAAAGCTTCAAGACCGATTAGTGTGGCATTAAGATTTTTTTAGGGGCATTATTCAAGAATTGGAAAGTGAGTTGTAGGCCAAATATAAGATGTTGGCACAATTCTATAAAACTGAGCAAGTGGAAGAGGAAAATGCTACCATGCAAAAGAAGCCAACTTCTACAAAAGGTAACCAAGGTATGCCATGAAAATGATCCATCATATTCTGTTTCTTTCCATCAAGGTGAAAATGATTCTTTGAATTAATTTAAGGATCATACTTATGGTATTGGGTTTAAGCTACTAACCAACATGGTATATGATGGAAAAACTCTTGGAATAAATGGCCAAGGAATGCTTAATCGCATCTAGATTGAGGCAAAAGCTTGTTATGAAATATTGGGATATGGTAAAGAAGGAGATGGAGATTGCTCTAAGACAACTAAAGTAATGGAAGCTTCAAATGAAGAGGTTCAATTACTCCATAAGCCGTTATTTCTACCAGAACAACCTTCCATTCCTGGGAAAGGCATAAAATGAAAAGAATCTCCAAGAAGAGGTGAGCATTCCAAGAAAGGAATGAAGACATTTTGCACTCATGAGAGTGACATAATGGGAATTCGTAACAACTTTGGTAATCATCCCAATGTTTTATATAATTGCAGAAATAATGGTCTAGTAACACCAAACTTATGGTCTGTGTATCCATGCGGTTTCTATGGATTTAATAAACATTGCATGGAAAAATGTTGGAAGAGACAATTATTGCAGGGGAAGTCATCCAAGAAGGATGCAAGAAGCAAAGGTCATTTTCTAAAGCAGGAGAATGATAAAAAATGATTGTTGTTCCAAGACAGGAACAAGAACTTTTTCACTCATTGTGCTAGGAGTGGTCATTAGATTGAAAAGTATTGGACACTTCATCCACAACTTCATCCAAAGAAAAACTAGGAATATGTGAAATCACTTACAAGGAGGCATGTAGCAGCCTTAGCTGAAGTTGATAATGTTGCTGAGAAATTCAAGAAGGAATTCTTTTTGATGGCTTTTCTTAGTAGTATAGTGTATGAAGACATTGAGGTATGGTTTGTGGACAATGGATCATCTTTCCACATGATAGGAATGAGGTAAATGTTCATTACCATTTTCAAAAATAGAAAAAGACTTCTATGTGGGATCTGGGACTAATACTAGACATGCAGTAAGGGGAGTTGGATATGTGATATTCCAGTTTGAGTCAGGAGGATTTCTAGGGATAGAATATATGCTGTTTGTTCCAAAATTGAAAGTGAATTTTCTCTCAATATCAACTTTTGAATATGAGGTATATGGAGTTGCATTCTACGATGGACAGGTATGCGTATATTTAGAGAAAGATATTGAGACATAATAGTGGTGTTTGGTGTAAAAAATGAGAGATTATATAGGTTTCTTGGATGACTTATAATTGGATCTAGTGGGTTATTGGATTTAGAGTCAGAGACAGGAAGTTGTAAGGCTCTTTCCAGTACTGTCAGATGAAGAATCCCACATATCCCTTCCCAGGATAGGTAACTGGGAAGATTCCATTTTGGGGAAGCAACCTAAAATGGAAAATTAATGTTTATCATTTGTAAATAGCAAAGTTAGCATGCATATGTATCCCTTCTAAATTATGTTTCCATTGTTGTAAATTAGGATGGAAATAGTCTTCTTTGTATGAAGTAAGGAGTTGGAATACTTATTAAAAGAGTGGAATAAGTATAGGTGGTTGTTGATTGAATGTCATGTAAAATGTATGCTTTATGTTATGTACACCATAAAGATGTGATGTAAATTACATGTTCATGAAAGATGTATTCTTAATACCTTGCAAAGAAGCAAGTCAAGCAATACAATTTCTTGGGAAAACATGTTTGGACTTTGCTTTTAGGGAAGCAAGTGAAGGAAATGAAAAAGAAGTTCATTCAGAGGATCCAATAGATACATCAAGAAATACATGAAAAATGAAGCTAATATGGCCCATGGCGTGACCAAAACTAGAATGATCAAGTCCAAAATTGAGATGAAAACCATATTCAAGGTGAAGATCCAAAATGGAGTTCCAAGATAGAGATCCAAGATGGCGATCCAAGATGGAAGTTCAAGATGGATATTCAATATGGAGTTCCAAGATGGAGATCAAAGATGGTGATCCAAGATGGAAGTTCAATATGGAGTTCAAATATGTAGATCCAAGATGACAATCCAAGATGGAAGTTCAAGATGAATATTCAAGATGAAGATCCAAGATGGAGTTCCAATATGGAGATCCAAGATGGTGATCCACGATGGAAGTTCAAGATGGATATTCAAGATGGAGGTTCAAGATGAATATCCAAGATGGATATTCAAGATGGATATTCAAAATGAAGATCTAATATTAAGATCCAATATGGATTTCCAAGATGGAAGTACAATATGGAAATCTAAGATGGAAGTCCAAGATGGAGATCCAAGATGGAAGTACAAGATAGAGATTCAAGATGGAGTTCAAAGACAAAGATTAGTTCCAATACATATATCATTTGAAGTTCATTTTAGAAAATATTATAGAGACTAGATGAAGCTTTATCGTCACTAATTTTATGAGTAATCCATACTTTTGGAGGTCCAAAAGTTCTTCAGTGGGGAGGTGTGATCTAGGAGGTTCTAGAATGCTGAAAAATTGACAGACTCAAATGTGAATGAATATGAATTCATTATGTAGAACTCGACGAGATCTTTCTAATACAATTTGAGTGACCCCAAATGGACGTCATATGAAGAAGTTATGATGTTCTGAAGATTTTGATCAACATGGAAAAAGTCAAACAGTGTAGGATACATGACAACCCCAGAAGATGACACATGGAATGTACAAATGACACATGGCATCACTGCAAGGATGAAACGTGATATTACAAATGACAGGTGGCAGTACGATGCTAATATGGCATGTGATAGGTGGTAGGTGACTGGACAATTGACATGGGTGTACGACGTTGACTAGATGTTGAGGTGGAAGTTGACACAGGCACACTGACTATGCCATTACCATGCAAGATGTGGACCAATTAGAGGATGTGGCATGGCATATTTCGATTGGTCAATATTGGCTGAGGGGTATAAGAAGTAGTTGGGTCGAAGGGAATCGAACCTCTGACCTCGACATACTAGACCAACGACTTAAACTACATGCTCGAACCAACCAGGCTATGTGACACTTATAAAGCATATTTGGAATTAATATATTTAAGTTTTGGTTATAACAATATTTTAAAAGGGGAGGTCTGCAGGGCTTTAACCCATGATATTTTCCTAACCATCCGCCCAACAAACTAAATCTTGGTCGTTGCACCAATGGTCATCATTGGATAAACAAACCAACAAATATATATTTATGTTTTAATAAATGTGAAAAAGGAATCTAGTGGGTCAGTTGCTGTTCGACTCCCCCAACCTACACTATATAAATTCACCCCAAGTTTCCATTGTGAGACAACAAGGGAATCTGTGCCAAGAGTGGGTATTGCATCGATTTTTGTGCCAAGAACTCCGAATGAGTTCTATTGTCTCAAAGTTCGTGCAAAAGGGGGTCTTTTGGCACCTATTTAGAACATAGTAGAGCTTATACTCTTTCTTCTGAAAAATTCGAGAGGAATTTAGTGGTGTCCTTTGTTTCTAGGTTTGAGCAACATAATTGAAGGATGTCTTCAAATTTTCCATTGTAAGTCAGCATTGTATCAAGCATATGACCATTAATAGAGTGGTATCATTGTTTGGAAGTGGACCCAAATATGAAGCCTAGGATGGGTGAACTTCGTTATCATCTCTTTTCTTCTTATTTCTTTTATTTTTTGGTGTGTTATCTCTCATTTTTCCACAAGTTAATTATCAGTTAATGAAGTTTCTGATAATTAAGGGGATTCACATGTTTTATTTGCAAATAGTCAAGATGATCTTAATTTTCAAATCATGTTGGATGTTAATGTAAGATTAAGAATTAATTTGACATCTAAGTATTTTCAGATCAATAAATCACAAATATTATCGAGATATATCACATAAATAACAATGAACAATATGAGCAAAATATGATACCTTTGTTGATAGGAAAACAATGTTCACTTTCCTCTTCAAAAGGGAAACTTCCAACATAGTAGAGCTCAGATTACAAATAAGGTCCAAGATACCATTTACAAATTCTTCTATAACTTTATATAATACTTTCTATCCCCTAATAACATTCTAGAGAAGGAACTTTCTAGTAGGCAAAACCTTCTTACAATAATTATGTTCACAATACTACATATGCCTTATTTACTAATAATGGTCAAATTACATAACTATACTTAATAATCTATCTACTCAGTGGGTTAAAACCCTAACAAGGGATGCAATAATAGGACAAAATCCACTATTTTGAGCCACTTTTTGTGGATTTTTGAGATCTTTAGAGGAGGAAAAGGGATCCTAGTTAGTAAATCTAGAAAAAATTGTTTACTTGACATTATATCTCCTCATAGACCTAGATAATGTTTTATAACTAAAATTTTCCCATTTTTTCTTCCTTTGGGAGATAATAGTTTTCACTAAAAAATTCTACGTTTGGAGTCAGCACAAAAACGACAAAGTTGAGAAATCCAGATTGATGTAGAATTTGAATCGGAGAATTAGATTACAATTTTGAAAGTTGTGTACTAAAAATCAAGGATAATATTAGTGTTCAATATACAAATTTCTTGGTTCATGGCATATTTTCTTGTATTAATTGTAGAATATGGCCTCTCAACTAGATGATAGTAATTAAAAAGGGCACAATTGAGTAAAATTGGAAAATTCAAAAACCCATAACTTTTAGCTAACCCATAATCAGGCACATGTATAGTCACATAAAGGCTAATTCAAAGGAGATTATATATAAGGCCCCATAATCTAGACTAGTACATCAATATTCTTCATAAATTGAGAGGAAGAAGAACCTATATCCAAATTAATGAAAATTTTCCAATATGCATAATTTCTAATAGCAATTGTTGCATGCACATTTTTTTTTACACAATGAGAGGTACAAATAAAACATATTATTTCTAGAAATGAGGACTAGAGAGATATATTATTCACAAGGTTCTTACAACAATGAATATGAGATCAAAGGGTTGCATATTAGCTTGGGAAATGTAGAAATAAAATCCAACAAAAATAGAAGAATGGTGGACAAGAAATTATTCTAGGTTCTATGATGGAAGGCAAGAATATTTACTTAATTCAAAAAATAATATTAGTAAATAACACTCCTAGATAGTAAGGAAAGAGAGACGAATATACTATGGTATGATTTGGTTTTTCCTTGATCCTGTTAGTCTTCCTTTATCTTGTTAGGCTTCTCATCCCAGTGAATCGTTAGCACGTCCATTTCCCAATATTCCTAGAAGGGATAAAGCTCCCATGCAACATTTGTTTCTAAGACAAACATTTCATTTATTCTCAACCATGAACCAATGCAAAATAGATTTTTTATAAAATGGTAAAACTTTAATAAAAGGAAAAATATTTAATAAATGAATTATATTGATTTGAGTTTATTTTTATTTAACATAATTAAAGTTATACAAAAATATAGCCACACAATATTATTGTCTTGCATTTGAATATGTTAGTCATGTGGTATATGGTTTGGAACTGGCAAATTTTCAGGAGGGGAAAGATTTTGGGTGGTCAAAGATATTGAAAATATTAAGATATTTTTCTTCCAATATTATCACATAGAACCTCTTAATGATAAATGGACAGGATAGTTGCATCCTCTTATTAACTTTTACAAAGTTAGGGAATAATAAAAAATCATTATCAATGTTGGAGGCGTTCTTAAAAATATCCTTATTAATAAAACATATTCTAATAAAAGAAATGGAAGATGTTAGTAGGCATCAACTAACTTCAAAACTCATAAATAATGAAACATACCTCATAATGGAAAATACTTTTACTTCTGCATCAAGGCCATTCCCTCCTCAAGTGTATCGGGTAAGGGATAATATAAGGCTCCCGAATTAATTTTTCTTATAGATGAGGAAGTTATTAAATGAATCATTATATAGTTGATACATTCTCTCAACTTTTTAAAGTAGAAAATCAATTAGATGTGTCATTGTATAAATAAATAACTGGGTTGATGAGTAATAGAGAAAGCAAGTTAAGTTTATGTTTATTCTTTCTGTTTCATGTTTCAATATGGTATCCGAGTTGGATTGGTTGTGTGTTTTTTTTGTAAGAGTGCCTAGGATAACGAGAAGCATGTGAGAAGATGCTAGGATATTTTAGAAGAGTGCATGATAATTGTATTTACTGTGTTTTTAATAATTTGCATGTAAGTGTAGAGATATGTTGCAATGATCTGAGAAGTAGAGGAAATAAGGTTCTCATTGTGATGCATAAAAGAACAGGAACAACGATGCTATGGAGAGTAGAGTTGTTGGTTAATGAGATGAATCTTCTTGCACATGGTTTGAGGTGGGGCATGAAAGAATCGTCGATTGAAGAGTGACTGCATGATTCCACAAAGGATCCACTATTTGCATAGCTATACCCCTAACACTGCCTATATATACAAAAAATTGCAGTCAATATCTAGAACTAAAGTCAGTACTCACATATGAAAAAAAATAATATCCCTTCAGATCTGAAATCGTTGTGGAGAAGAGAAAAATATTGGGATTAACCTGCATATTAAGGTTATAAATAGAGAAATAAAGAATATAACATATTATACAACACACAAAAACACATAGATACATGATATTCTTTATTTATCAGCCAATAATGGAGAACTGAATACAGAACTATCATGAAGCACTTCATGAGATTCAATATTTCAATAGGAAATATATCAAGTGTTTCAAGGAAATGGAAATCCAAATACTTGCGAGTCCTCCAAATTGTAACTATAAGGGTATGTGTTTCCACTACCCGACAATCTCCACCTTTTCAACAATTTTCCCGATACCTTTCTAACAAATCAATCATCACTTTTCCTGTAATCCAAGAGAATCCAAACACCACTGCAAATTCTCTAACACTAAGGAAGTGGGAGAAGTGATTCATGGACCTCTTAGAAGCAAAGGGTTTCATGTCATGTTTGTGGCACCCTATGTCCACAACCTCTTACAGAAAACCTCGTCATAGAAATGGCTGAGAAAGATTGAGAGTGACGATATCAAACTTGGGGAATTCCCATTCACATAGAATTTGTCCAAAGAGTATACGCTCTCGACACCCTTGTCCCTTTTCATGCATGGACCATATTCCCTCGAATCTCACAAACCACCACTTGACCTCAACTCTGATACCACTTGTTGGGATTGAACTGCATAAAATAGTTATAAATACGGAAAAAGAGAAGATAATGTATTATACAACACACAAAGACATAGGGGGAAATTATTGCAATACCCTGATTTTGAGTCCCCATATTAATAATGTATTTTATTTATTTTATGAAAGGTTGTTATTCCCAAACAATTAAAAGGGGTCATATTTCCTAGGAAATGCAATATCTTGAACATTGCAAATAATTAAATACATCATTGGTTGCAATATGGACAAGGACAAGAGTTCTAGGGGGCCATGATGCCATGTGATATGGGGATAAGTATTTTTATAATATTTAATTTACCCATCTTGGTTTTAATTGATAAAAGTGGTTACATAAGCTTCTTGGGGAAAGACCATGTGGTTCTTGATTTCCAAGTAAATATATAAAACCCTTTTATGGATTTCTTGGGGGTTCTTCTCCATTCATTTTTTCACTCTTCCATTCTATCACCGGGTTCATTCAGTCATTCATTATTCCTCATTCATTATTGTTATTTCTGGGACATGGAGACGAATTGCCGAGAAAAGAATCCATAATTTTGTTGGTTGTAGTAATTACGAGTGTATTCCAACCATGAATCGGTGCTTGCATGTGTGATATGCATTGGGATGTGCTAAACATTGCCCACAACTGTGAATCCTAAGAGTCCCAACATGAATATTCTTGGCCAGATGCACTAGATCCCTCGAAATAAGTTGAAAGTGTAAGGAACTGCATGGAAGTGAAGGGGGTTCATTGTCTTTGGGTGGTGCAAGTTGGAGAGAAGAGAGTTGGTGTATTTTGGATTGTTTTGTGTTGAGAATCTTGTGAGAGATTGAGTACTGACTGGTTTGGGAAGCTGAGTGTCGCTCTGGAACCTGTCCTTGTGGATTTATATCCCTAGGTTAGGGGTGACAAACTATTGAGACTTGGAACAACAATGTCTAAGGTTGGGTGGAATATCCTTTGTTTGTAGCCAATTGGTGATTAGTTTTATCAAATATAAGTTCTCTCTATCATGTTTTTCTATGCTTGTATATTTATTTTTGTTTCGTATTAATTATTATCTCTGAGATATGTATTTTAATGTTCATACTTGTTGGTTATTTTTGTGAATGGCATGATCAATATTACATTTTAAGTCTAGCATGAATCTTGATTATTGCATTTCTGTCATGCTTCTTCATTAATTAATTATTACCAGAATTCAAAACCAGTTCTTCAAGTGTGGTTTGAAGTAGCGTGGCTATCATGTTGGTCGTTGGGTACATTACAATGATACTCTTTATTGCTCAGTCATTAATGGAGAAATGAATATGTAATTCTCATGAACCACCTCATGGGATTCAATATTTAAATAGGGAGTATCTAAAGCGTTTTCAAGGAAATGGAAAGACAAACAATTTAGAGTCCTCTAAATCGTAACTGCAAGGGTATGTGTTGTCACCACCCAACAAGAGCAAGGTGATTACAATGAGAGAAAATATATTGATGAGCCTGTAGCCAACAATCTATCTAGAATAATAAGTTTCCCATGTGTCTGAGAAAAAGAAACATCTGATTACAATTATATTGGTTTGTTTTATCACTTTGTGTTCAGGTTGTATTGCAGTAGAAACTAAACATGAATGATACCTCTTGTGTTAGAATATATTAATTGTTCTGTTAATCATGGATAAATGGGCTGTTATGGGTATTATCTTGTTTGAACACTATTCGAAGATGAAAATTCATGGCAATGAAAATGTAGATTTTGTGGGGATTCAAATTCAAATATGATCATGGGAATTTTGTTGCAAGCCTTATCCATTTAAGAATGACCATACATTTATATATTTTTTTAATTATTGATTTTAGAATTTACTTAATTTTTTAACATGATATAGGAGATATTTATTGAGAAGTCAAAATTTTACTTTTGTATTTGAAAATTTTCTTATGAAATTATTTGTAAATTTTCTTATGAAATTATTCGTAAAAGTTTTGGTTGATTTTAAAATGATCCAAATTATTGAATTTTTGTAAAGAAAAATGGTTCTTTAAAAAATGGTCTTTAAAAAATGGTCCTTACTTATAAAAGAGACACAATTTGACAGTCCCATATACAACACATGTATTCTACCAGATTAAAAATACTTATATTTTCTAAAATTAAAGTCACCGATAATGTGTTGGGAATCCATCATTAAGTGATGAAATTGGTAGTTATCTTATGAGTAGTTGGATAGGGAAAAATTGTTTTAACAATGATATGGTCAATCCATATCAATCAAATCAAATAAGAAGTAAAGTAGTGCAACAATCTTTCGAAATCAAGCCACTTCTAAAATTGTAAAGAGTTTTTGGTATTACTGAAAGTGATGGTTGACTTTGTCATTAGTGAAATGATGAAGATGATAATGTAATGGTATGGTTTTACAAATGTAATTTTGTGGAAGAGACAGTTTTGTTATTGTATACAAGTTGATGTTGTAATAATTTTATTGCAAGGAGAGTATATAATGTATCTTTAGTGTTAATTGATATTTTGTAAATACTTTTGAATTGATATTATGGTTACAAAAAAAGTTGTAGTATTTAGTTTATTAATTTAATAGAGTCTCATTGTTGTAATTCATTAATATAACAAGGAAAATTGAATGAAAAATCATGTTTTATTTTAGAAATCAAACATTGGATGCAAAATCATATTTAATTTTAGAAAACAAATATGAATAGTTAAAGATAAAGAAACTAGATTCTAAATGAAGAGTTAAAGTAAAAGTGATGTATGGTGATGAGATAATAATGATATTAGTTTTGTAATGGTTTTATGTTTTGAGAATATGATTGATAACAACAAGTCATGATAACCTTGGTGATGTTGTAAAGTATTTAGAATGTTTGTTGTACTTGAGTTTAAGTGATGTAAATAGAGATATGATTTTAAGACCTACTAAAGAGATACAAACCCCATTTTGGTACACTTGAGTCATAAGACCTATATTTAGGTATGTAGGCATGGATTTACCCAATATTGTTGCAAGCATTGTTATTTAGGAATGTTTGTTATAGCACAATGGTGCATGAGTACCAAGTTGTGAAATTAACCACTTAGATAGGTATTAGAGTGGCAGGTCTACTCGTATATTGGTTTGATGATTAGATTGAAGATAATGTGTCTTTAATATGGGAGGAAATGTGTGAAATAACATGAAAAGTGTGAGATTATTAGGGACCAAGTTAATGAACCATGTATACAAAAAGGTTCCTTAAAAAATTAGCAAAGAATAAAAATCAATGATAATGCACTCAAATGAAGCCCAAGACATATAAATACAAAAACTAAAGATGAAATAAATCTAGTGATGAAAATATTTAAAAATGAAAACATAATCCACATGAAAAGAAAGAAAACAAAATTAGGTAAGTAAAATAAAATTTAACAAGAAAACAAACATTAAGAGGAAATGTTAGATATAACAAAAATACACACATAATTAATTTTTCCCAAGATTTATTTATTTATTTTTAAATAATCTTGAATTTTTATATTGCCATAATAATAGTATACAAAAATATTGTTGTTGGCATGCCACTAGAGAAACTACACCAAAAATAATGCATCAAATTGTCTGTGGTAGCATGGAAGAATTGCCTTTTAAAACTGAAAGTTTGGATATAAATTAAAGTAAGAATATAAGTGAGAATAAGGCTATCTACTATGCCAAAAGAAAAAAAAAAATTGTTGATTTTTCCTACCTTGACATTTGTGAGGTGGGATTGAGATCCCAAAACCTACTAGAGCAGATAACAGATTGAAAAAACAGAAGACCAAAAACACTAGGTAGAGGGTTGGCCCTCATTCGAAGGCACCTAGGTTTGAGACATAGTAACTCAAGATAGATATAAACCCATTAGATGGTTGAACATCAGATTCAACTTGTGGTTTTGGAGCCTAATGTTTCCTTAAATTTCATTGAGCTAGAGTAGAATTTCATTCTTTTCCTCCTTTCTATCAACCATGGTGTGGCCCAACAGAAGCTTCAAATGCCAGAATATATCCACAGTCCTCAGGTATTGTGAGATCTTAGACCTTTTTTTACTAGTGTATGAGACCCACAAGCCAACAACATCGAGAACCTCATCATCTGAGACAAAGTGCCTCAAAACTTGAACGTCAACCTTTGCTAATTCTATCTCATCTTGGATATGGGAAAGGGTGTGAGATGGATAGATACAGATGACTCTTTTGTAGCAGCAACTAGATGAGAACCAGAGTGACCTCTTTGTCTTCATGAAGAACCTCCTCGAGCACGACAAGATCGACCCCTGCAAGCCATTCAAGTTCGAGTGAAGAGGAAAATGGATGAGGGAGAGGATGGAAAATGAGCTGACATCGAGGTGGTAGAGGAGAGGGGAAGGAAGTGTAGTGGGAGATAAAGGTGAGGGGGCCAAGATCTTTGAGGAGCAAGGATAAAATAACCAGGTGACAAGTCGAAGGAGGAGGAGAGGATGTCACCATTATGAGAGTAGTGAAGGAGATTAATTAGAAGAGTTGCAAAGGAATATCCCATGATGAGTTGCAGGATGAGAAGCACGTACTAGGTGGACGAAAGGTACCTTCATAACATCATAACTAGGAAACGAGTTGGAAGACCACGAGGAGGAATGATCTAAGGTTTACACATCTGAGTGGTGTGATAACTCTGCATGAGATGAGGCAACGAGAGTTTAAGGAGGGTGGAAGGTGCCAGCGGGATGAGGGGAGACATGGCGGTCTACCTTGAACTATGACCCCACAACTTGTCTCTTTCTTATCAACCGATATGGGGGTTTCCCAAGAAAAATAGTTAAATATACTATTGTATAAATAAATTACTAAACATATGCATATTATAGAAAAAAAATTTAAATGTCTATGTTTTAATATATCTAAGTGTAAATTCTAAATCCAACTTCTTCTGGCGAGATGTTGCGGCTAATTGTTCATCGTAATAATTCGAGAAAGAAAATGTTTTAGGAAAAAATTGAGAATGCCAAATGTAAGGGTGTTGAATTTTCCTTGAGCTCCACACCCTCATAAAATAAAAAAAAAGAATTTTCCTTCATCTACATACCCTCATAAAACAAAAAAAATTAATGGGGAGGTGTGACAAATAATTTAATAAAAAATACATAATTTTATCATTTCAGTTGTGAACACATAATTTTATTTTTTTAGTGGTTAATTTTTATGTAATGACATTCACTTTACTTATTAAGTTTTATAAATTTTAATATATATATATATCTATATCTATCTATCTATCTATCTATATAATGAAAAATGCAAGTAGTTTTATTAAAAAGGACAAAGTTACATCAACAAATGCTCTTGGAATTCCTGTGGTTATACAACCCCGAATATTCTATGAAGGTAGGAGATCAAATTCAAAATCATATACCAACAACATAGACTAAATACATAATCAAGTTTGATATACAAAAATACCTCAAACTAGTGATCAACAATTGCAAATGTATAGAGCTGAAAAATACATGTATCATCAAGAAATATCATCTTAAAGTCAAGAATAATATATGGTGTTAAATAATATAGTGAACCAAGTGTTGTGAATAAATTTCAAGGAGCCATGCAAACCCTTTTCCCAAACTTCCAAGACACCTTTGTCCAAGAACAATCCATCTTTTGACTGTTGGTCCTCTTCCTTGTTCTAATTATTATGGACATGAGTAAAGGAGATGCGTGAGAAGAAAGTAAGTAATCTTTTGACATCATCCATAAGTGGTTATAGTGTGTGTTAATGAAGAGATTGAGTTCCATTCATGCAATTTATAACTAACATTGAGTCCCCACAAATGTTTAGATGGGAAATTCCTCTTCCCTTGGCTAGTAAAAACAAGAGTTTTGTAGCCATGAATTCACTAAATTTGTTTAAGGCCTCGCCCAAACTTTCTACAAAGGAAATTGTGGCGTCCTCATAAATATGTATAATTCCCCATACTCCCCTTTTTGTTGGTGTACCCTAGGAAACCCCATCAAAGAAGGCTTGGTGGAGATTTTTTGAATAGATGGAGTTGGATGGATTTTAGAAAGATCTTTCATGCTAACCATATTCTCCATGATGTGATCAAGTGAATTTCTTTGATGTTTGAATAAATTAGGTCATCCATTCAAGATTGCAGAGAAACGTCGATCATCTCTCCTTCCCACTGAATTGAGTGCCCCAGTGATTTGTAGATTTCATTCCAAACTGAACATGAGAAAGGGAAATGTAAGAACATAAGTAGGCTAGTTTGAATGTCCTATTTACACATGGATCATCTACTAGGTCACAAAAAATTCATTTTCTTTAGATTATCCTAGGTAGGAGATTTATTGTGGAGCGAAAACCCCATGAACAATTTCAAATTTTCATAAATTTTCATTTCCAAAGTATTTTCCCCTACCAAGGGGGATGGGTTGCATTATTTTATAGTATTAATGTGGAATGTAAAACTTTGGGAGCATATCACCCCGTTGGATTGAAATAGAAAATCAAGGAGTCTTCTTGGTCTATAGGATATACGAAAAAGGTTTTTGGAATATCTAGATAGTCCACCTAGAGAGGGGAAAGTATTTATTCTAGGACTCCCTCCTTCCATATTAGCCAATGAGAGAGTTCATTTTGAAAATTTATTTGATATATTTCATGTAGATAAAAGAATCCCCCTTGAGTAATACAACATATGAGGGGATTGCAAAGGATATTCTTTCCATTGCAACCAATCCAATGATTGTTTATAATAAGGATGTTTTCTCCATTGTAAACATTCGATTTGATCCATTTACCAATAAGGGAGAATGGATTTGAAACATCTTTATAGACAATAGAGCAATTCTAAGTAGATATTTATGGCATACAAATCCAATAAATAATTGTTTCCATGGGGAATTATTTCTCCTTTATGACCTGTCACCAGATACCTAAACCATCTATAATTCTCCAAGCATTATTCGAAGAAAAATATTTCGAAAAAACATGAATATTTCTTATTACACATCCACCAATTGTTTTGGCACCACAAGGTGTTTCCATTAGGAAAACACAAGGGATTTCATATATTTTGAACCAAACCATAAAAACCGAGATGATAATTGGTTGATTTTTCATAGAATACCTCTTGGTACCCAAGACAGAGAATTCCAATAGACGGGGATAACTTCCAACACTGATTTTATCAATACTAGCCTCCTAAATCTGGAGAGCCATCGATTGCAACAAGAGCGTAATTGTTTTTCGTCTTTGGAAAGTAACTAGAGATAATCCTTTTTATTGTAGTCGTTTTTTGTTAGGTAAAACCCAATATACTTCATACTTGAATCAATATCTTTAACTTGTAGATAAAGAACATAGGATATGTGTTGATTTTCTTGGGCAATCCCCAAGAATATAAAGAAGATTTCTCCATGCTCACTCTCATGTTGGTTGCAATAAGAAATGTTTGAAGGATATCCTTTATTTTTTTTTTGTGTAACATAATATTCATTCATAGACGATAAGGATATCATAAAAAGAAAGAAGGTGAGATAATGAAAAATTTGTATGGATATGAATACATTTTATAATGGAAGATGAAAGTACATTATGAATAATCCTATTGACAGTGTCAACCACAATCAAGAAAAGAAGAGGGGAAAGTAGGTAGGATTGTCAAATGAAAATGTTTTCCTTGAATAACGGGGAGGCTGATCTATTGACTAGAAGAGCGAAGGAGGTGGTAGTAATTCCGTTTAGGATCTAAGTTACAAAGGTGTGAGAAAAACCTAGGTGTCTAAGAAGTAGTCTAAAGTAAATCCATATGACCCTGTCAAAAGCTTTGAAAAGATCCAACTTAAACGTAATTGTGCTTTGTCTACCCATGTGAATGGAGTAAAGTACCTTCTGAGCTAGTCTAGATTCCTGGTGTATTTTTATCCCCTAGAGAAAACGAAATTGTTCAGAGGAGATATTTTCCGCTAGATGATTTTTCAACCTAGACGGAATCAACCTTGAGATGATTTTGTATATGTTGTTGTAGAGGGAAATAGGTCTGAAATGATCAAAATTTTGGGGGTTATCTTCCTTTGGGATAATATAAATTAATGTGGCATTGAAGGGAGAAAGTATTTGTCACTTTTTTCTTGATCATTCAACCAATTTTAACAGATCTTCTCCTAGGAAGTCAAAACATTTGGTTCATAATTCTATAGTGAAACCATCTGGGCTGACACTCTTATCCTTTTGAAATTTTTGTAGTGTCCTCCACAATTATTCATTGGATTCCTCCATTAGGATTTCATTTCCTTGAACGTGATTGATGAAACTAGGTAAGCAAACTTCTACCCAAAGAATTGTATCTATGGTGGCTCCAGGGTAAACTTTGAATAAGATTTTAAATGAGTAGATACTTCATATACTATATCGCCAAACGATGAACCTTTTGTTCCATATTGTTTATCAATGAACAAAATTGTGTTGGAATCCTTTGTTCGATTTTCAAAATGATGGAAAATTTTAGTATTTTCCTCTCCTACTTGTAACTAGAGGGCTTGGCTCCTCAAGCACCATTCCTTTTCCCTATTCAATAAGATTTTTAGTATGATTTGTTCGATTGTTTGAAACTCTTATTTTTGTTCTTTGGAGTTAGGGTAATAAACCTCTTTATCTTGCATGTCTTTTAATTTATGTTATATATCTAGCAAGGTGTTGATTTCATTCATCCTTATATCCTTATTCCAAGTAATTGAAACATATTTCCCCCTTTTGATATTAGAAAAAAACTAAATAGTGGGAGATTCTGGTAAATGTGGATTGTAGGGAATCCAATTAGTTTTGATGGCCTAGATATAGGATTGTTTCTCCAACCAACATGGGTTGAATTTGAATGGGATAGATGTTTTTTTTTGCTCAGGGAAATCTCTAAGAGAATTGTACTATGATCTGAACTCCCCACCCACCCCCTTGAGGCTACCAACTACCAAGTCCAAAAGTTGTCCTGAACAAGGACCTCTGACAAAATAAATATTTCTAAATGTTTTGAAACTTTATATACTCCCAAGCACATGTTCCTCGAGGTGGGAGAGTATTTTATTGGTTGAATGTAAAAAATACCCATGTCCTCTAGATTTTTTAAGAAGAAGTGCTAGAGGGTCCTTCTGAGCCACTCAACCTCACATATCAAAATCCCCCAAAGTGAAATTCAAATCACCATCTAAGTCACAAGAAGAATTTCATGTGTTAAGATTAATTGGGACAACAAAGTGCTCTTACAATAACTTATTTTTTTTTATATATGCACAATTGTTTTAGTTTTTAAATTTATATTAAATTATTAAAAATAATTAATTATTTGATCAATATATATTATAATGAAGGTATTGTAAATATTCACAAAATTATATTTTAATTAGTTTAATTCTTTTATATATTTAATTGTTATAAAAATAATATTTTTAAGTGGTAAAACTAGTTGTCAATAAGTGTTATTGAGGACATAAATCATTTGTTACTAATGTGCTCTAGATGGGACAACCAAGGGCTCCTACAATAACTTAATTTTTTTTTGTATATGCGAAATTGTTTAAGTTTTTAAATTTATATTAAATTATTAAAAAAATTAATTATTAGATCAATATATATTATAATTAAAATATTGTAAATATTCACAATTTTATGTTTTAATTATTTTAATTATTTTTATATGTTTAATTGTTATAAAATTAATATTTTTTCGAGATAAAACTTATTATAAATTAGTTGTCAATAAGTATTGATGACAAAGGTCATTTGTTGTTAATGTATCCTAATTCATCATTGTTATTAAAGAGAAAACGATGATTTGTGATTTATATATTGGAGGATAGTCGTTTTGGGCAGAGTTGGTCAACACATCAGGCAGCAGCAAGGCAACAACAAGGGAGCAGGGAAGGGACAATCATATCGGTAGAAATTAGCATCAGAAGCAGGTAATTTGTCTATCAAAGTGCTAAGTTTTTTTTTTTTTATGCTGTAGTTAAATGTTAATCTCTACTGAATATTTTCTTATATGATGGTGATTGAATTGTTTGTGTAGTTGAAAGGAACTATATCAAATTTTGTATTTACGGTCTCTCCAGAAAAAGTGAAACAGGAAAGGATATGTGGCGTCCCTGTAATATGACACTTGGAATATATAGATCAAACGTGGTAGTACATATGATAGGTGGAAGTATGAAACTGACATGACAAGTGATAGGTGGCAGGTGACTAGACAATTGACATGGGTGTACAGTGCCGAATGGATGTTGAGGCGGCAGTTGATTGTGTGCTGACATGGCACTGACCATGCAATAGGTAGACAAATTAGAGGATTCCATGTGGCATCTTCCGATTGGCCAATATTGTGTGAAGGGTATCAAAAGTGGTTGGGTCAAAGGGAATCGAACCTGCAACCTCAACAAACTAGACCAATAACTTAAACTACACACTCAAACCAATCAGGATGCGTGACACTTGTAAATATTATAAGCATATTTTAAATTAATTTATTTAAGGTTTGGTTATAACAAGTTTCAAGAAGGGGAGGTCCCTAGGGCTTGAACTTGCGACCTCTGCCTAACCATCTTCCCAACAAACTAAATCCCGATTGTTGCACCAACAATCATCGTTGGATAAACAAACCAACAAATATATATTTATATTTTAATGAATGTGCAACAAGAATCTAGTGGGTCGGTTGCGATTTGAACCCCCCGACCTCCACTATATAAATCCACCCAAGTTTCCATTGCAGGATAGTATGGGAATGTGTTCCAAGAGTGGTTATTGCATCAACTTTCATGCCAATAAATTAGAGTGATTTATGTTGTCTTAAAGTTCATGCTAAGAAATCACAGTGAGTTCTATTGTCTCAAAGTTCATGCCAAAGGGGGTCTTTGGGCACCTGTTCAGGACATAGTCAAGTTTATACTTGTTCTTTCCAAAATTTCGAGAGTAATTCAATGGTGACCTCTATTTCTATGTTTGAGAAACATAATTGATGGGTTTCTTCAACTTTTCCATTGTAAATCATCATTGTATCAAGCATTTGAGCATTAATAAAGTCGTCTCACTGTTTAGAAGTGGAATAAGAGATGTAGCCCATGAGGGGTGAACTCCATTATCAATTCTTTTGTTCTTAGTTGTTTTATTTTCTATCGTGTTATCTCTCATTTTTCACAAGTTAATCATTATTTAATGATGTTTTGATAAGTAAGGGGATTGACATGTTTTATTTGCAAATAGTCAAGACGATCATAATTTTCGAATTAGGTTGGATTCTCATGTAAGATTAAGAATTAATTTGACACCTAAGGATTTTTGGATCAAGTTGGTATCAAATCTAGTTTGACGTGTATTTTCAAGTGAATGCTTACGAGGTCCAAAACTCAAGCTAGGTGAAGGCACACTTGAAGTCTCCTTGTTTGAGAAAAAATCTCTTTGCTGCAAAAGAGAACCATGAGTAAATCTGTAATGGAATTAAGTCTTCAGAAATACATGAACTAACAGATTCATAAGTAGAACTATGAATTGAGAATGCAACTACAATACCTCAAGGACGAGAAGCAAAAGCTTCAAGACCGATTAGTTTGGCATAAAGATTTTTTCAGGGCCATTATTCAAGAATTGGAAAATGAGTTGTAGGCCAAAGATAAGATCTTGGCACAATTCTATAAAACTGAGTAAGTGGAAGAGGAAAATGCTACCATGCAAAAGAAGCCAACTTCTACAAAAGGTAACCAAGTATGCCATGAAAATGATCCATCATATTCTTTTTCTTTCCATCAAGGTGAAAATGATTCTTTGAATTAATTTAAGGATCATACTTATGGTATTGGGTTTAAGCTACTAACCAACATGGTATATGATGGAAAAGCTCTTGGAATCAATGGACAAGGAATGATTAATCCCATCCAGATTGAGGCAAGACCTCGTTATGAAATATTGGGATATGGTAAAGAAGGAGATGGAGAATGCTCTAAGACAACTAAAGTAATGGAAGCTTCAAATGAAGAGGTTCAATTACTCCATAAGCCGTTATTTCTACCAGAACAACCTTCCATCCCTGGGAAAGGCATAAAATGAAAAACATCTCCAAGAAGAGGTGAGCATTCCAAGGAAGGAATGAAGACATTTTGCACTCATGAGAATGACATAAAGGGAATTCCTAACAACTTTGGTAATCATCCCAATGTTTTATTTAATTGCAGAAATAATGGTCTAGTAACACCAAACTTATGGTCTATGTATCCATGTGGTTTCTATGGATTTAATAAACATTGTATGGAAAAATATTGGAAGAGACAATTATTGCAGGGGAAGTCATCCAAGAAGGATGCAAGAAGCAAAGGTCATTTTCCAAAGCAGGAGAATGATAAAAAATGATTGTTGTTCCAAGACAGGAGCAAGAAATTTTTCACTCATTGTGCTAGGAGTGGTCATTGGATTGAAAAGTATTGGACACTTCATCCACAACTTCATCCAAAGAAAAACTAGGAATATGTGAAATCACTTACAAGGAGGCAGGTAGCAGCCTCAGCTGAAGTTGATAATGTTTCTCAGAAATTCAAGAAGGAATTCTTTTTGATGGCTTGTCTTAGTAGTATAGTGTATGAAGACATTGAGGTATGGTTTGTGGACAGTGGATCATCTTTCCACATGATAGGCATGAGGTCAATGTTCATTTCCTTTTTCAGAAATAGAAAAAGACTTCTATGTGGGATCTGGGACTAATACTAGACATGCAGTAAGGGGAGTTGGATATGTGATATTCCAGCTTGAGTCAAGAGGATTTCTAGGGATAGAATATATGTTGTTTGTTCCAAAATTGAAAGTAAATTTTCTCTCAATATCAACTTTTGAAAATGAGGTATATGGAGTTGCATTCTAGGATGGACAAGTATGCGTATATTTAGAGAAAGCTATTGAGACATAATAGTGGTGTTTGGTGTAAAAAATGAGAGATTATATAGGTTTCTTGGATGAATTATAATTGGATCTAGTGGGTTATTGGATTTAGAGTCAGAGACAAGAAGTTGTAAGGCTCTTTCCAGTACTGTCAGATGAAGAATCCCACCTATCCCTTCCCAGGATAGGTAACTAGGAAGATTCCATTTTGGGGAAGCAACCTAAAATGGAAAATTAATGTTTATCATTTGTAAATAGCAAAGTTAGCATGCATATGTATTCCTTCTAAATTATGTTTCCATTGTTGTAAATTAGGATGAAAATAGTCTTCTTTGTATGAAGTAAGGAGTTAGAATACTTATTAAAAGAGTGGAATAAGTATAGGTGGTTGTTGATTAGATGCCATGTAAAATGTATGCTTTATGTTATGTACACCATAAAGATGTGATGTAAATTACATGTTCATGAAAGATGTATTCTTAACACCTTGTAAAGAAGCAAGTCAAGCAATCCAATTTCTTGGGAAAACATGTTTGGACTTTGCTTTTAGGGAAGCAAGTGAAGGAAATGAAAAATAAGTTCATTCAGAGGATCCAATAGATACATCAAGAAATACATAAAAAATGAAGCTAAGATGGCCCATGGCATGACCAACACCAGAATGATCAAGTCCAAAATGGAGATCAAAACCATATTCAAGGTGAAGATCCAAAATGGAGTTCTAAGATAGAGATCTAAGATGGCGATCCAAGATGGAAGTTCAAGAGGGATATTCAATATGGAGTTCCAAGATGGAGATCCAAGATGGTGATCCAAGATGGAAGTTCAAGATGGAGTTCAAAGATGTAGATCCAAGATGACAATCCAATATGGAAGTTCAAGATGAATCTTCAAGATGAAGATCCAAGATGGAGTTCCAAGATGGAGATCCAAGATGGCGATCCACGATGGAAGTTCAAGATGGATATTCAAGATGGAGGTTCAATATGAAGATCCAAGATGGATATTCAAGATGGATATTCAAAATTAAGATCTAATATTAAGATCCAATATGGATTTCCAAGATGGAAGTACAATATGGAAATCCAAGATGGAAGTCCAAGATGGAGATCCAAGATGGAAGTACAAGATAGAGATTCAAGATGGAGTTCAAAGACAAAGATTAGTTCCAATACATATATCATTTGAATTTCATTTTAGCAAAGTTTATAGAGACTAGACAAAGCTTTATCGTCACTAATTTTATGAGTAATCCATACTTTTGGAGGTCCAAATGTTCTTCAATGGGGAGGTGTGATCTAGGAGGTTCTAGAATGATGAAAAATTAATAGACTCAAATGTGAATTAAAATGAATTCATTGTGTAGAACTTGACGAGATCTTTCTAATGCAATTTGAATGACCTCAAATGGACGTCATATGAAGAAGTTATGATGTTCTGAAGATTTTGATCAACATGGAAAATGTCAAATAGTGTAGGATACATGGCAACCCCAAAAGATGACACATGGAATGTAGAAATGACACATGGCATCATTGCAAGGATGAAACATGGTATTACGAATGACAGGTGGCAGTACGATGCTGACATGGCATGCGATATGTGGCAGGTGACTGGACAACTAACATGGGTTTATGATGCTGACTAGATGTTGAGGTGGAAGTTGACACATGCACGCTGACTATGCGTTGACCATGTAACATGTGGGCCAATTAGAGGTTGTGACATGGCATATTTTGATTGGTCAATATTGGCTGAGGGGTATAAGAAGTAGTTGGGTCGAAGGGAATCGAACCTCTGACCTCGACATACTAGACCAACGACTTAAACTACATGCCCAAACCAACCACACTATGTGACACTTATAAAGCATATTTAGAATTAATGTATTTAAGTTTTGGTTATAACAAGATTCTAAAAGGGGAGGTCTCCAGGGCTTTAACCCATGATATTTTCCTAACCATCTTCCCAACAAACTAAATCTTGGTCATTGCACCAATGGTCATCATTGGATAAACAAACCAACAAATATATATTTATGTTTTAATAAATGTGAAAAAGGAATCTAGTGGGTCGGTTGCTGTTCGACTCCCCCAACCTACACTATATAAATTCAACCCAAGTTTCCATTGTGAGACAACACGGGAATCCATGCCAAGAGTGGGTATTGCATTGATTTTTGTGCCAAGAACTCGGAATGAGTTCTATTGTCTCAAAGTTCGTGCAAAAGGGGGTCTTTTGGCACCTGTTCAGAACATAGTAGAGCTTATACTCTTTCTTCTGAAAATTTCGAGAGGAATTCAGTGGTGTCCTCTGTTTCTAGGTTTGAGCAACATAATTGAAGGATGTCTTCAAATTCTCCATTGTAAGTCAGCATTGTATCAAGCATATGACCATTAATAGAGTGGTGTCATTGTTTGGAAGTGGACCCAAATATGCAGCCTAGGATGGTTGAACTTCGTTATCAACTCTTTTCTTCTTAGTTATTTTATTTTCTGGTGTGTTATCTCTCATTTTTCCGCAAGTTAATCATCAGTTAATGAAATTTCGGATAATTAAGGGGATTCACATGTTTTATTTGAAAATAGTCAAGATGATCTTAATTTTCAAATCATGTTGGATGTTAATGTAAGATTAAGAATTAATTTGACATCTAAGTATTTTCAGATCAATAAATCAAAAATATTACTGAGATATATCACATAAATAACAATGAACAATATGAGCAAAATATGATACCTTTGTTGATAGGAAAACAATGTTCACGTTCCTCTTCAAAGGGGAAACTTCCAACAGAGTAGAGCTTAGATTACAAATAAGGTCCAAGATACCATTTACAAATTCTTCTATAACTTTATATAATACTTTCTATCCCCTAATAACATTCTAGAGAAGGAACTTTCTAGTAGGCGAAACCTTCTAGTAAACCTTCTTATAATAATTATGTTCACAATACTACATATGCCTTATTTACTAATAATGGTCAAATTACATAACTATACTTAATAATCTATCTACTTAGTGGGTTAAAACCCTAACAAGGGATGCAATAATAGGACAAAATCCACTATTTTGAGCCACTTTTTGTGGATTTTTGAGATCTTTATAGGAGGAAAAGGGATCCTAGTTAGTAAATCTAGAAAAAATTGTTTACTTGACATTATATCTCCTCATAGACCTAGATAATGTTTTATAACTAAAATTTTCCCATTTTTTCTTCGTTTGGGAGATAATAGTTTTCACTAAAAATTCTAAGTTTTGGAGTCAACACAAAAACGACAAAGTTGAGAAATCCAGATTGATGTAGAATTTGAATTGGAGCATTAGATTACAATTTTGAAAGTTGTTGTGTACTAAAAATCAAGGATAATATTAGTGCTCAATATACAAATTTCTTGGTTTGTGGCATATTTTCTTGTATTAATTGTAGAATATGGCCTCTCAACTAGATGACAGTAATTAAAAAGGGCACAATTGAGTAAAATTGGAAAATTCAAAAACCCATAACTTTTAGCTCCGAACCCATAATCAAGAACATGTATAGTCACATAAAGGCTAATTCAAAGGAGATTATATACAAGGCCCCATAATCTAGACTAGTACATCAATATTATTTATAAATTGAGAGGAAGAAAAACCTATATCCAAATTAATGAAAATTTTCCAATATGCATAATTTTTAATAGAAATTGTTGCATGCACAATTTTTTTTACAGAATGAGAGGTACAAATAAAACATATTATTTCTAGAAATGAGGACTAGAGATATATATTATTCACAAGGTTCTTACAACAATGAATATGAAATCAAAGGGTTGCATATTAGCTTGGGAAATGTAGAAACAAAATCCAACAAAAATAGAAGAATGGTGGACAAGAAATTATTCTAGGTTCTATGATGGAAGGTAAGCGTATTTACTCAATTCAAAAAAGAATATTAGTAAATAACACTCCTAGATAGTAAGGAAAGAGAGACAAATATACTATGGTATGGTTTGGTTCTTCCTTGATCTTGTTAGTCTTCCTTTAGCTTGTTAGGCTTCTCATCCCACTCAATTGTTAGCACGTCCATTTCCCAATATTCCTAGAAGGGATAAAGCTCCCATGCAACACTTGTTTCTAAGACAAACATTTCATTTATTCTCAACCATGAACCAATGCAAAATAGATTTTTTATAAAATGGTAGAACTTTAATAAAAGGAGAAAGATTTAATAAATGAATTATATTGATTTGAGTTTATTTTTATTTAACATAATTAAAGTTATTAAAAATATAGCCACACAATACTATTGTCTTGCGTTTGAATATGTTAGTCATGTGGTATATGGTTTGGAACTGGCAAATTTTTAGGAGGGGAAAGATTTTGGGTGGTCAAAGATATTGAAAATATTAAGATATATTTCTTCCAATATTATCACATAGAACCTCTTAATGATAAGTGGACATGATAGTTGCATCCTCTTATTAACTTTTACAAAGTTAGGGATTAATAAAAAATCATTATCAATGTTGGAGGCGTTCTTAAAAATATCCTTATTAATAAAACATATTCTAATAAAAGAAATGAAAGATGTTAGTTGGCATCAACTAACTTCAAAACTCATAAATAATGAAACATACCTCATAATGGAAAATACTTTTACTTCTGCATCAAGGCCATTCCCTCCTCAAGTGGATCGGGTAAGAGATAATATAAGGCTCCCGAATTAATTTTTCTTATAGATGAGGATGTTATTAAATGAACCATTAGATAGTTGATACATTCTCTCAACTTTTTTAAGTAGAAAATCAATTAGTTGTGTCATTGTATAAATAAATAACTGGGTTGATGAGTAATAGAGAAAGCAAGTTAAGTTTATGTTTATTCTCTCTGTCTCATGTTTCAATATGGTATCCGAGTGGGATTGGTTGTATGTTTTTTTGTAAGAGTGCCTAGGATAACGAGAAGCATGTGAGAAGATGCTAGGATATTTTAGAAGAGTGCATAATAATTGTATTTATTATGTTTTTAAGAATTTTCATGTAAGTGTAGAGAGATGTTGTAATGATCTGAGAAGAAGAGGAAATAAGGTTCTCATTGTGATGCATAAAAGAATAGGAGCAATAATGCTATGGAGAGTAGAGTTGTTGGTTAATGAGATGAATATTTCTGTACATGGTTTGAGGTGGGGCGTGAAAGAATCGTCGATTGAAAAGTGACTGCATGATTCCACAAAGGATCCACTATTTGCATAGCTATACCCCTAACACTGCCTATATATACAAAAAATTGCAGTCAATATGTAGAACTAAAGTCAGTACTCACATGTGAAGAAAAATAATATCCATTGAGATCTGAAATCGTTGTGGAGAAGAGAAAAATATTGGGATTAACTTGCATAATAAGGTTATAAATAGAAAAATAAAGAATATAACATATTATACAAAACACACAAACATAGGGATATATGATATTCTTTATTTATTAGTCAATAATGGAGAACTGAATACAGAAGTATCATGAAGCACTTCATGAGATTCAATATTTCGATAGGAAATATATCGAGTGTTTCAAGGAAATGGAAATCCAAATACTTGAGAGTCCTCCAAATTGTAACTATAAGGGTATGTGTTTCCACTACCCAACAATCTCCACCTTTTCAACAATTTTCCTGATACCTTTCTAACAAATCAATCATCACCTTTCCTGTAATCCAAGAGAATACAAACACCACTACAAATTCTCTAACACTAAGGAAGTGGGAGAAGCGATTCATGGACCTCTTAGAAGCAAAGGGTTTCATGTCATGTTTGTGGCACCCTATCTCCACAACCTCTTACAGAAGACCCCATCAGAGAAATGGTTGAGAAAGATTGAGAGCGGTGATATCAAACTTGAGGAATTCCCATTCTCATAGAATTTGTCCATAGAGTATACGCTCTCGACACCCTTGTCCCTTTTCATGCATGGACCGTATTCCCTCGGCTCTCACAAACCACCACTTGAACTCAACTCTATTACCACTTGTTGGGATTGACCTGCATAAAATAGTTATAAATACAGAAAAAGAGAAGATAATGTATTATACAACGCACAAAGACATAGGGGGAAATTATTGTAATACCCTGATTTTGAGTCCCCATATTAATAATGTATTTTATTTATTTTATGAAAGGTTGTTATTCCCAAACAATTAAAAGGGGTTAGAGTGCCTAGGAAATGTAATACCTTGAACATTGCAAATAATTAAATACATCATTGTTTGCAAGATGGACAAGGACAAGAGTTCGAGGGGGCCATGTTGCCATGTGATATGGGGATAAAGGGGATACGTATTTTTATAATATTTTATTTACCCATATTGGTTTTAATTGATAAAAGTGGTTACATAAGCTTCTTGGGGAAAGACCACGTGGTTCTTGATTTCCAAGTAAATATATAAAACCCTTTTATGGATTGCTTGGGGGTTCTTCTCCATTCATTTTTTCACTCTTCCATTCTATCACTGGGTTTGTTCAGTCATTCATTATTGTTATTTTTGGGACATGGAGACGAATTGATGAGAAAAGAATCCATAATTTTGTTGGTTGTAGTAATTACAAGTGTATTCCAACCATGAATCGGTGCTTGCATGCGTGATATGCATTGGGATGTGCTAAACATTGCCCACAACTGTGAATCCTAAGAGTCCCAACATGAATATTCTTGGCCAGATGCACTAGATCCCTCGAAATAAGTTGAAAGCGTAAGGAACTGCATGGAAGTGAAGGGGGTTCATTGTCTTTGGGTGGTGCAAGTTGGAGAGAAGAGAGTTGGTGTATTTTGGATTGTTTTGTGTTGAGAATCTTGTGAGAGATTGAGTACTGACTGGTTTGGGAAGCTGAGTGTCACTCTGGAACCTGTCCTTATGGATTCATATCCGTAGGTTAGGGGTGACAAACTGTTGAGACTTGGAACACCAATGTCTAAGGTTGGGTGGAATATCCTTTGTTTGTAGCCAGTTGGTGATTAGTTTTATCAAATATAAGTTCTCTCTATCATGTGTTTCTATGCTTGTATATTTATTTTTGTTTCATATTAATTATTATCTCCGAGATATGTATTTTAATGTTCATACTTGTTGGTTATTTTTGTGCATGGCATGATCAATATTTGATTTTAAGTCTAGCATGAATCTTGATTATTGCATTTCTGTCATGTTTCTTCATTAATTAATTATTACCAGAATTCAAAACCAGTTCTTCAAGTGCGGTTTGAAGTAGCATGGCTATCATGTTGGTCGTTGGGTACATTACAATGATAGTCTTTATTGGTCAGTTAATAATGGAGAAATGAATACACAATTCTCATGAACCACCTCATGGGATTCAATATTTAAATAGGAAGTATCTAAAGCGTTTTCAAGGAAATGGAAAGACAAACAATTTAGAGTCCTCTAAATCGTAACTGCAAGGGTATGTGTTGTCACCACCCAACAAGAGCAAGGTGATTACAATGAGAGAAAATATATTGATGAGCCTGTAGCCAACAATCTATCTAGAATAATAAGTTGCCCATGTGTCTGAGAAAAAGAAACATCTGATTACAATTATATTGGTTTGTTTTATCACTTTGCGTTCAGGTTGTATTGCAGTAGAAACTAAACATGAATGATACCTCTTGTGTTAGAATATATTAATTGTTCTGTTAATCATGGTTAAATGGGCTCTTATGGGTATTATCTTGTTTGAACACTATTGGAAGATGAAAATTCCTGGCAATGAAAATGTAGATTTTGTGGGGATTCAAATTCAAATATGATCATGGGCATTTTGTTGCAAGCCTCATCCATTTAAGAATGACCATACATGTATATATTTTTTTAATTATTGGTTTTAGAATTTACTTAATTTTTTAACATGATATAGGAGATATTTATTGAGAAGTCATAATTTTACTTTTGTATTTGAAAATTTTCTTATGAAATTATTTGTAAAAGTTTTTGTTGATTTTAAAATGATCCAAATCATTGAATTTTTGAAAAGAAAAATGGTACTTTAAAAAATGGTCCTTACTTATAAAGGAGACACAAAAGACACAATTTGGTCCTTTTCTAAAATTAAAGGCACCGATAATGTGTTGGGGAATCCATCATTAAGTGATGAAATTGGTAGTTATCTTATGAGTAGTTGGATAGGGACAAATTGTTTTAATAATGATATGGGCCATCCATATCAATCAAATCAAATAAGAAGTAAAGTAGTGAAACGATCTTTCGAAATCAAGCCACTTCTCAAATTGTAAAGAGTTTTTGGTATTACTGAAAGTGATGGTTGACTTTGTCATTAGTGAAATGATGAAGATGATAATGTAATGGTATGGTTTTACAAATGTAATTTTGTGGAAGAGACAGTTTTGTTATTGTATACAAGTTCATGTTGTAATAATTTTATTGCAAGGAGAGTATATAATGTATCTTTAGTGTTAATTGATATTTTGTAAATACTTTCGAATTGATGTTATGGTTTGTTATGGTTACAAAACCTACTAGAGCAGATAATAGATTGAAAAAACAGAAGACCAAAAACACTAGGTAGAGGGTTGGTCCTCATTCAAAGGCACCTAGGTTTGAGACATAGTAACTCGAGATAGATATAAACCCATCAGATGGTTGAACAACATATTCAGCTTGTGGTTTTGGAGCCTAATGTTTCCTTGAATTTTATTGAGCTACAGTAGAATTTCATTCTTGTCCTCCTTTCTATCAACCATGGTGTGGCCCAACATAAGCTTCAAATGCTAGTATATATCCACAATCCTCAGGTACTGTGAGAGATTAGAACTTTTTTTACCAGTGTATGAGACCCACAAGCCAACAACATCGAGAACCTCATCATTTGAGACAAAGTGCCTCAAAACTTGAACGTCAGCCTCTGCTAATTCTATCTCATCTTGGATATGGGGAAGGGTGTGAGCTGGATAGACTCAGATGACTCTTTTGTAGAAGCAGCTAGATGGGAACTAGAGTGACCTCTTTGTATGCATGACAAGATCGACCCCCACAAGCCATTCAAGTCTGAGTGAAGAGGAAAAGGGATGAGGGAGAGGATGGAAAATGAGTTGACATTGAGGTAGTAGAGGGGAGGGGAAGGAAGTGTAGTGGGAGAGAAAGGTTAGGGGGCCAAGATCTTTGAGGAGCAGGGATAAAATAACCAGGTGGCAAGTCGAAGGAGGAGGAGAGGATGTCACCATTATGAGAGTAGTGAAGGAGATTAATTAGAAGAGTTGCAAAGGAATATCCCATGATGAGTTGCAGGATGAGAAGCACGTACTAGGTGGATGAAAGGTACCTTCATAACATCATAACCAGGAAACGAGTTGAATGACCACGAGGAGGAATGATCTAAGATTTACACATTTGAGTGGTGTGATAACTCTGCATGAGATGAGGCGACGAGAGTTTGAGGAGGGTGGAAGGTGCCAGCGGGCTAAGGGGAGACATGGCAGTCTACGTCGAACTATGACCCCACAACTTGTCTCTTCATTATCAACCGATATGGGGGTTTCCCAAGAAAAATAGTTAAATATACTATTGTATAAATAAATTACTAAACATATGCATAATAGAGAAAAAGAATTAAATGTCTATGTTTTAATATATATAAGTGTAAATTCTAAATCCAACTTCTTCTGGCGAGATGTTGCGGCTAATTGTTCATCGTAATAATTCGAGAAAGAAAATGTTTTAGGAAAAAATTGAGAATGCCAAATGTAAGGGTGTTGAATTTTCCTTGAGCTCCACACCCTCATAAAATAAAAAAAGGAATTTTCCTTCATCTACATACCCTCATAAAACAAAAAAAAAAATTAATGGGGAGGTGTGACAAATAATTTAATAAAAAATACATAATTTTATCATTTCAGTTGTGAACACATAATTTTATTTTTTTAGTTGTTAATTTTTATGCAATGACATTCACTGTACTTATTAAGTTTTATAAATTTTAATATATATATCTATATTTATCTATCTATCTATCTATATAATGAAAAAATGAAAGTAGTTTTATTAAAAAGGACAAAGTTACATCAACAAATGCTCTTGGCATTCCTGTTGTTATACAACCCCGAATATTCTATGAAGGTAGGAGATCAAATTCAAAATCATATACCAACAACATAGACTAAATACATAATCAAGTTTGATATACAAAAATACCTTAAACTAGTGATCAACAGTTCCAAATGTATAGAGCTCAAAAATACATGTATCATCAGGAAATATCATCTTAAAGTCAAGAATAATATATGGTGTTAAATAATATAGGGAGCCAAGTGTTTTGAATAAATTCCAAGGAGCCATGCAAACCCTTTTCCCAAACTTCCAAGACACCTTTGTCCAAGAACAATCCATCTTTTGACTGTTGGTCCTCTTCCTTGTTCTAATTATTATAGACATGAGTAAAGGAGATGTGTGAGAAGAAAGTAAGTAATCTTTTGACATCATCCATAAGTGGTTATAGTGTGTGTTAATGAAGAGATTGAGTTCCATTCATGAAATTTATAACTAACATTGAGTCCCCACAAATGTTTAGATGGGAAATTCCTCTTCCCTTTGTTAGTAAAAACAAGAGTTTTGTAGCCATGAATTCACTAAATTTGTTTAAGGCCTTGCCCAAACTTTCTACAAAGGAAATTGTGGTATCCTCATAAATATGTATAATTCCCCATACTCCCCTTTTTGTTGGTGTACCCTAGGAAACCCCATCAAAGAAGGCTTGGGGGAGATTTTTTGAATAGATGGATTTGGATGGATTTTAGAAAGATATTTGATGCTAACCATATTCTCCATGATGTGATCAAGTGAATTTATTTGATGTTTGAATAAATTAGGTCATCCATTCAAGATTGCAGAGAAACTTCGATCGCCTCTCCTCCCCACTGAATTGAGTGCCCCAGTGATTTGCATATTTCATTCCAAAATGAATATGAGAAAGGGAAATGTAATAACATAAGTAGGCTAGTTTGAATGTCCTATTTACACAGGGATCATTTACTAGGTCAAAAAAAATTCATTTTCTTTAGATTATCCTAGGTAGGAGATTTATTGTGGAGCAGAAACCACATGAACAATTTCAAATTTTCATAAATTTTCATTTCCAAAGTATTTTCCCCTACCAAGGGGGATGAGTTGCATTATTTTCTAGTATTAATGTGGAATATAAAATTTTGGGAGCATATCACCCCGTTGGATTGAAATAGAAAATCAAGGAGTCTTCTTGGTCTATAGGATATACGAAAAAGGTTTTTGGAATATCTAGATAGTCCACCTAGAGAGGGGAAAGTATTTATTCTAGGACTCCCTCCTTCCATATTAGCCAATGAGAGAGTCCATATTGAAAATTTATTTGGTATATTTCATGGAGATAGGGTAATAAACCTCTTTATCTTGCATGTCTTTTAATTTATGTTATGTATCTAGCAAGATGTTGATTTCCTTCATCCTTATATCCTTATTCCAAGCAATTGAGACATATTTTTCCCTTTTGATATTAGAAAAAACTAAATAGTGGGAGATTCTGGTAAATGTGGATTGTAGGGAATCCAATTAGTTTTGATGGCTTAGATATAGGATTGTTTCTCCAACCAACATGGGTTGAATTTGAATGGGATAGATGTTTTTTTTTGCTCAGGGAAATCTCTAAGAGAATTGTACTATGATCTGAACCCCCCCGCCCCCCCCCTTGAGGCTACCAACTACCAAGTCCAAAAGTTGTCCTAAACAAGCACCTCTGACAAAAGAAATATTTCTAAACATTTTGAAACTCTATATACTCCCAACCACATGTTCCTCGAGGTGGGAGAGTATTTTATTGGTTGAATGTAAAAAATACCCATGTCCTCTAGATTTTTTAAGAAGAAGTTTGCTAGAGGGTCCTTCTGAGCCATTCAACCTCACATATCAAAATCCCCCAAAGCGAAATTCAAATCACCATCTAAGTCGCAAGAAAGAGAAAGTAATGTAATGTCATGTGTTAAGATTATTTGGGACAACAAAGTGCTCTTACAATAACTTATTTTTTTTTATATATGCACAATTGTTTTAGTTTTTAAATTTATATTAAATTATTAAAAATAATTAATTACTTGATCAATATATATTATAATGAAAGTATTGTAAATATTCACAAAATTATATTTTAATTAGTTTAATTCTTTTATATATTTAATTGTTATAAAAATAATATTTTTAGGTGGTAAAACTAGTTGTCAATAAGTGTTATTGAAGACATAAATCTTTTGTTACTAATGTGCTCTAGATGGGACAACCAAAGGCTCCTACAATAACTTAATTTTTTTTTTGTATATGCACAATTGTTTAAGTTTTTAAATTTATATTAAATTATTAAAAAAAATTAATTATTAGATCAATATATATTATAATTAAAATACTGTAAATATTCACAATTTTAAGTTTTAATTATTTTAATTTTTTTTATATGTTTAATTGTTATAAAATTAATATTTTTTAGAGGTAAAACTTATTATAAATTAGTTGTCAATAAGTATTGATGATAAAGATCATTTGTCATTTGTTGTTAATGTATCCTAATTCATCATTGTTATTAAAGAGAAAACGATGATTTGTGATTTGTATATGGAAAAAAACCAATATTGCTTATATTCATCATTGAAACTACCCCTAATACAATCACATCTTAAAAATTCAAACTTATTTACAAAATTCAAACTACATATCCACATCATCACACATAAATTTCTACATCTTTCCTATCGAACATATCATATCACACTAGGCTATTCATTTTCAACAATGTAAGAGGCTAGATGCTTCTCGAGAAATAATACCTAATCACCTTAGATGATTCTCGATGGATAATGGAAAATTGAATCGTCTGGAACTGGAACTTAGATGTAGACAAAAGTAAAGCATGCTGCGAACATTTGAGAATCATCTGGAACATGCCTTCTAGAGCAGACTAGACTGTTCCTCCTCATCTTATAAAAATAGAAATTAACATCGCCTCTGATATATCCGAGATCGATATTGAAATCGACACCACTGAGATCAAAGTGTTGTTCTTCTGTATTTATTGCTCTAATCAGTATTTATATGCATACGTTATATGGATTAAGTTGTGTTGTTTTCTATCATTTTTGTCTCCAATAACATACAGTTTAAGAATCTAGAATACATTGATACAAGAAAATGGCTATAATTGAAGAAGTTATACACGTGCTATATATTACATAGCCTAGATGCACTATATATTAAATAGCCTAGATATTAGATACATCGAGTAGATATTACCTTGCATAGATAACAGATTATATATGCATCAGCTTCAAACAGAACTGCATCGCCTCTCCACTCCATAAGTGATGTGCTCCAGAGTGGCGAATGCTTGCTTGTTGGACTGTGTTGTGGGAATGTAAAGAGTCTTGTTGGATTGTGTTGTGGGAATGGAACAAGTCACATACAGGACTAAACCAAGAGGAAAAATGCGGTGTTTTCTTGGTAAGTCGGTGGTTTGTCGGTGCATTAAAAGGAAAGATCAACATTTTCGAGGAAGTGGCAGTGGCTTTAATGAAAGCTCAACATTGTGGCAGTGGATTTAATTAAAGTTAAACATTTTCCAAGCAACATGAACATCATTTGTGTGCGAAATCATTGTATTATATTTCAAGCACTGAAAAAAAAAACACAAACGTGAAATAAAGTTATAACAAAAATGAAAACTTTAGGTTATATACTTTAAGAATGAAAATATTACATTCTTTGGCAATAATACTCCAAATCTATGAGCAGTTGACCCCGCGCTTCAAGATACAACAATTGGTCTTTCTTACCTTCCACCACTTATGACTTCTCACTCTTGACTTAAGGAAAGACCAACAATTTCACTTGCAACGAAGCAAGAAGCACCCCTTACATACCTATATCCAACAGATTGAGTTCTATACATCAAGACTAACTTCATGTGTAGATGAATACACCCTAAGACATGAACATTCTCCCCAACCTTAATAGTCCCCTACTCAACACGTTTAGTCACCATGTTAACCTGAGGCGATTCTTAGGGCACAAAAGATTAATACGAGATAAATTTGCTTAAAGCCCACATGAATAACAAAAGAAAACATTGAATTATTTGCAAAATAAAATATATTGTCATGAACCCATGTGTCTTGACTAGGAGGATAATGATCCTTTGACATGTCCAAAGGATTGCATGCACAATATGTGACTTGCGACTTGTAGAAAGGTACAGTGCCTTGAAAAGTAAAATATCTATATCATATTGACACACTAAGCCCATCTATCTTTATTGCTTATAGATGGATTAATCTTAATAACACGATGAGAAAGAATATTAGAAGCACCTTTGCACACTCATGCCTTACTCCACATGGGAAGTGATCCCCTTCCAGTATCACCAGACATTGTTTCTGTGTAAGAACAAGGCCTAGAATACCTAGTCAGGGATGTAGGCATCCTTGAGAGAGGCAGCGACACCAGGAAATTAATATCGAACCCACATTACCATTCACCCCCATCATTGTCCTCTTACTGGGATTGTTGAAGAACAACTATATAATGGCAATGCCAATGTCAATATAGGTAAGTAATGGAAATAAGTAGCTCCTTAGCATAAGGGTCGTCACGCGCTATCCATGCCTACGGTCTATTAGAGATACATAATTTGGTACGGCATTGGTCGGAGCATACATAAGGCATTTTGTTTCGTATGCGGTGATGAAGCATGTGATGTGTGGTTGGGATCTCCAGGGCCTAGTGGATAAATTTTCCCATTTCATTAATTAATATATATAGCATAAAAGTCCAACACATGGTCATGTGAGATCGAGCTCTTCCTTTAGTATAAAAGTGAGGACATCCTTGAGAAAAATATATTTTTAGCACTGCTACAACCTCAAACATCCATCTATGTCCATCTCATTTCAATCAGCCTTATTTAATATACAACTAATGCATCTCCTTGATATGTCTGTCTGATAGTCACATTATCACTACTCAAGTTGCTTCCTTCTTTGGGGCCATTTCTGGTTGTTGTGGGAGTTCCTCTTGATAGATGGTAAGGACCCTAGGGCAGACTCAGTTAGGGTAGACTCTGGTAAGTCAGGATCTTAGGCCAACTCTGGTGAGGTGATATAGATTCAGGTGTGGACCAAAAGAACTGGTTCTTTGAAGGTAAAATAATGTAGCTCGATTTATCGTTGAATTGTTCTCCCATAATTGTTGAATAATATTTTCTCAGTTAAGTTCAGGGTATCAAAAGATATCAAAATATTGTTTTCAGAGTGCTCAAATGCCCCATTACTCTTTGATTTTTGGCATTGATATGATCTCATTGCTTAATTCTTTTGGCAGGTGTATTCTCTTTGGTGCAACCATTTCTCCTTGTTGATGGAATCCCATGATTACTCTCTCATTTTTGGTAGAGATACGATATCCCTTAAGAGCATTCATTCAATGAGTTTACTATAGCCGAATGGGAGTTATGGAACTCAGATGAATATGACTACAAACCTGTCAAAACAAATTGCGTTCCTCAGAGATTCCACAATGTCACGCAGGAATTGCTTCTACCGTGCAGCATAAAACTTGGGTGGCACAGGGACAACTTTTCTTTGGTCTAGAAAGGATGGTGAACATAACATGTAGGTTGTTGAGTTGCCCTGTGTCCATATATGGATGAAGAGGGCGAGGATGGTGAGGAAGGACCTTCTAACTTAAGATAAGGCTTCATGAACCTTGCCTATAGTTTGTCATTTTCCTTCCCAATGTTAACATGGCATTTAGTTGGTTGGTAAGTCAATACTTGTCAGCATCAGAGGATATAGTTGGAGAGGAGGAGTAGGCGTTCAGATCTGGGAGGGAATGGCATTAGCATAGAAGCTAACATTGGGGTCGGCTCTCAAACCAGGGGATACACTAATGGATTTGATAGCTTCACTAGCACTTTAAAAATTGAGTTGGGGCTATCCCCTGTTCAATTCGACGACCTATACTTAATTAGGATTTGTCATGCACGATATGATGAAGAATTACTACTGGGAATTGTGGGTACCGTAGAGATCATAAGAGGAATCCAAAAATTGTTGGATATCAGAAATCTAAATGATGAATTAGTGTTGAACGTTGACCTGGGATGATTAGAAAGCAAGTCCTGAGAAGCAATTAGGATAGAAAAATAGTTTCTTTAGATTACTTAATGGGAGGGAGCGATATAAATGGAGAAATATGGATAGCTGAATTGGACTACCTGTGAGCACCGTAATGAAGTGTTCTCCCCATGCATCTGAAAAATATTTAGTCCCCCTACTAGATTATTGTGTCTCATCCTTCCTATTGATGTTGTGAGCTTGATTAGGGATAGTTTTCGATTCCCAAATGGGTGTTTATATTAAGCTCATAACTTTGCTTACACTCTAGTTGGATTTAATACATAACCTGTTTATTCGGGACCATGAGGAGTGCTTGAACCCTGCCCTTCATATCAAGATTGGCATCTGAAACAAGATGTTGGCTTAGATCTCTGGTTGGGATGATATCTCTTCATGAATCGCATATGTTTCATCAAGTAATCCTTTACCTTTAATAAATAATATTTTTTAGTATTAATATTGTGTTTGTATTGAAATTGTTGTTCTCTACAATTTATGATATAAAGATATATACTATCATTGTAGATTATAGTATATGATAATTACACTATCTACAGATGTAATTCAAGTACTCACACTGAACATATATAAAACCCCAAACCTATCAATGTATTTTAGTATAAGTCTAGGACTACTTTGTTACAATGAGTATCTGTGAGTTTCATATGCATACATTATATGGATTAAGTTGTGTTGTTTGCGATCATTTTTGTCTCCAATAACATTCAGTTTAAGAATCTATCTTTAGAATACATTAATACAAGAAAATGACTATAAATTGAAGTAGTTATACATGTGCTATATATTACATAGCCTAGATATTAGATACATCAAGTAGATATTACCTTGGATAGATAACAGATACTATATATGGATTAGCTTCAAACAAAACTACATCGCCACTCCACTCCATAAGTGATGTGCTCTAGAGTGGCAGATGCTTTCTTGTTGGACTATGCTTTGGAAATGGAAAAAGTCTTGCTGGACTGTGTTGTGGGAATGGAACAAGTCAGGTAAAGGACTAAACCAATAGGAAAAATGCGGTGTTTTCTTGGCAAGGCGATGGTTTGTCGGTGCATTGAAAGGAAAGCTCAACATTTTCGAGGAAGTGGCAGTGTATTTAATGAAATCTCAACATTGTGGCAGTGGATTTAATGAAATATCAACATTTTCCAAGCAGCATGAACATCATTTGTGTGCGAAATCATTGTACTATATTTCAAGCACTGAAAAAAAAAAACAGACGTGAAATAAAGTTATAACATAACTGAAAACTTTAGGTTATATATTTTAAGAATGAAAATATTACATTCTTCGGCAATAAGACTCATGAATCGATTGCAAGAGTCCTGACCTTCAGCAAGGGACTAATAAAATGGCTGGTTGACTCTAGCGATTAAGGACTAATAATTAAAGTATTGTAAATATTCACAATTTTAGGACACATTAACAACAAATGATCTCTGTCATCAATACTTATTGACAACTAATTTATAATAAGTTTTACCTCCAAAAAATATTAATTTTATAACAATTAAACATATAAAAGAATTAAACTAATTAAAACATAAAATTGTGAATATTTACAATGATTTAATTATAAATTGTGAAGGCCAGGACTCCATTGATACATCATTGAATTTCAATTACTTTTCCTTTTACCACACATATTTTTGAGCTTCTCAAAGTTGTACATAGGAGGAGTAAAATGTTTATTTTTTTATGATATTTTAATTGTTGTATTCAAACATACTATTGGCTAATAAGTTGTACTCTTATTGCCGAGCTCTTTTCTGAATGTTTACATAGCCTAAGTTTAAGTCTATAATATTTTCATTGACTCTCTTTTTGAGGTCCTTAAATAGGACCAGACACAATGCATCTTTCCAAATTTGTATAACCTAAGTTTGTTGAAGGATGACTTACTCAATGCATCTTTCCAAATTTGTATAACCAAAGTATTTTAGTTTTTCCAAACCTAAGT